>JARQOC010000011.1:138640513-138643013 GCA_033576535.1 Allobates femoralis
GCACCTTAGCGACTATACACTTGTTGTTACTCTTTGTGTGCGTGTGGTGTGTATACATGTCCCCGTGCATGGTGAATATTCCATGTTGGGGCCCCACCTTAGTGACTATATGCTGGTATATGCAGTTAGTCTTCGGTGCTGTCATTATGCTCCTCTCATTCACAACTGTCAACTGGTAACTGTCACTTTTTCCCCATTATGTAGATAGGGGGCAAAATGGTTTGGTGAACTGGAACGTGCGGGGTTAAAATTTTGCCTCACGACATAGCCTATGATGCTCTCAAGGTCCAGACGTGGGACTGTGCAAAATTTTGTGGCTGTAGCTGGCAGCTGTCGATTTTCCTCCCACACTTTTCCTTTCACTTTTTCTCCATTATGTAGATGGGGGCAAAATTGTTTGGTGAATTGGAACACTTAGGGTTAATATTTTGCCTCACAACATAGCCTATGACGCTCTCGGGGTCCAGACGTGTGACTGTGCAAAATTTTGTGGCTGTAGTTGCAACGGTGTAGATGCCAATCCCGGATATACATACATACATACACACACTTCAGCTTTATATATTAGATATATAGAGAGATTCGTAAAGCGGGACTTAAAGGGGTTGTTCACTACTAGGACTACCTTGTCTCATTCCTCATGTTTGCTCCTATAAGAATAGAAAGGCTAATTACTCCTCTCCCCCCACGGTCCACATGAAGTGGTTAGGCTGCTTCCAGACATGCGTTTGTAGGCATTCACGGCAGATTCAGCATTTTGCTGCATCTGCTGCTAACTGGAACACTTGCGGCAAGACTGCGTTCAGCCCAACTCTCTCCTTTGAGCTGTCCACCTATATGCACTCCCTCTCCATTGCGCCATCTCCCCCCTGTGCACTTTCTTCCAAGCTCTCCCCCCACCCCGAGTGGTGTTTAAAGATGCCAGCAGCATAAGGCTATGTGCCAACTGAACATTTGTACTGCATTATTCAGCGGTTTTAAGAGGAAAAAAAATAGCAAACTTAGTGTGTTCGTGCAGCATGTGTGCACAGTTTCTACTGCCGCAGTTATGGGTAAAGAGGCATGTACGAGATGACAAACATTTTATTACCCTCCCCAGCAATCTCACGGCGAGTCGGTGAACGGAGGGAAGAAATCGCCAGGGCTCACCGGGAAGGGTAAGTAAGTGGTGTGTTTTAGCTCTGCCAAGGCCCATTTCACATCAGCGGTTTTGTCTGGATCCGGCCAACTTACCGCATCTGCCAAATAACGGCCGACTTGCGGTACACTTGCAGCAAGCCCCCATTAATTCTCTATGGGGCATGTGGCAAGTACAGTATTGCTGTGATCTGGTGAATCCAGCAGTTGCGGCCGCGAAAAAAAAGTGTTTTTTTGCCGCCACCGCAAGTGCCGGATCCGGCAGAACCGCACCTGCTGCACCCGATAGCAAGCCCCATAGACAATGAATGGGGCTTGCCGGATCCAGGCCGCAAGTCTGCTGTTAGGCGGCCGATCCAACAGATGCAGCGCCATCTGCCAGATCGTCCGCAAACATGCTGATGTGAAAATAGCCCAATGCTGCTTTCACATCAGCGTTTTGGCTGAATCGCGGCAGATTTACAGCATCTGCTGCATAACGGCAAGCCACTATTCATTCTCTACGGGACTTGCGGCAGGTGCTGTTTCTGCCGCGATCCGGCAGGTCAAAAAATAAATGTATTGTTATCGTTAATTTAGTTTCTAGGAACCTTGTACGACAGCATAGGAGGTTGCCTCTCCAAGCCCTAATAGGGACAGGTAGCACAAGAGCGGTTAAAAGGACCCTCCCACCTCCCATTAGCCAGTGACTTACAAAGAACCCATAGCATCATTTATCATTAACACATTCCAGGAAGAAACAAGGAAAATAGGTAGGGTCATTCCATGTCAAGTGATCCAAAAATGAATATTTTTTTCCCTTATGTCTTTAGATTTTTTTTATTTTTTCTCTATATGAAGTACCACTTTAGTTAATTACAAATTAAAAGTTTAGAATTTTTTTCTTCATCAGTTAATCTTTTTTTATTTTTATATTTTTTCAATGATTTTTAACGTTTTAGTGCGAATTTTGGCCTGGTATGGTTTTACATTTTCCATCATATCTCGGGCTATAAATAAGATCGAGAGACAAAATAAACACACCATTCTACTCAGAACTATACAGGCTTTCACCAGATATGTCACAAGAGGATCTTGGTTAATATTTCACACATGTGAACGCAAAAGCAAAATTTTAAAACCGCATCTCCGAGAAATCAGTTTAAATTTTAAAAATCTCCAAAAATGCCTATGGGTCTGCTATGCTCTTAGCCACACCTGTACCAAAAATTCAAGTTGGGATCACGATGGGATCATATTTTAAAATATTTTACTATTATAGCGTCATAGGCTCATTCCATATCAAGTGATCTAAATATGAATATTTTTTTTACCCGACGTCTTTGGATTTTTTTAAACAAAATTTTCTATGAAGCACAACTTT
>JARQOC010000011.1:138648013-138793013 GCA_033576535.1 Allobates femoralis
CCAACTCCAAACCCGACTGTAGGAATGCCAACAGTGTCGGGATGGACAAGGGCCACGGGGACCGGCCCCCAGAGGCACACCAGGTAAAAAAGATTTTCCACGTCCTGTGGTACATTTTCCTGGAAACTGGTTTTCTAGCCCGATTCATAGTGGCAACCACTGTAGGGGAGAACCCCCTGGATGTCAGCAGCCAGGCCTCAAGAGCCATGCAGTCAATCTGAGGGCCTTGGAATTGAGGTGGAAGAATGGGCCTTGCGCGAGAAGATCTGCGCGTTCTGGAAGAGCCCACCTGTGTCCGTCTGACAGTTGCCACAGGTCCGGATACCAGGACCTCCTGGGCCAGTCTGGAGCCACTAGAATGGCTACCCTGCATTCCGACCTGATTTTCCACAGCACCCTGGGAATCAGAGCCAGAGGAGGGAACACATATGGTAGATTGAATCTGGACCAAGTCAAGATCAGGGCGTCCGCTCCCAACGACTGGGGGTCCCATGACCTCGCCATGTATTGCGGAACCTGATGATTCAGCCGTGAGGCCATCAGATCCACGTCCGGAGTGCCCCATCTGCTGCAGATGTCCCGAAAGACGTCTGGATGAAGGGCCCACTCTCCGGCGTCCATCCCCTGCCTGCTCAGATAGTCGGCCTCCCAGTTTTCGACCCCTGGGATGTGAACTGCGGAGATCAGGCAGTTGTTGTCCTCCGCCCAGGATAGGATGCGGTGGACTTCGGCCAGAGCCTCTGCACTCCTGGTTCCTCCTTGATGATTTATATAAGCGACGGCCGTCGCATTGTCGGACTGAACCCGGATGGGTTGTCCTGAGAGGAATCTCTGAAAAGCCAGGAGTGCTAGATAGATCGCCTTGATCTCCAGCACGTTGATCTGCAATGCCGACTCCGACAGAGTCCAGAGGCCTTGGGCCCTGTGGTGTAAGAACACCGCACCCCAGCCCTTCAGACTGGCGTCGGTGTTCACCACTAACCAAGACGGTTTTATGAAGGACCGGCCCCGCGACAAGTGATGTGGTTGAAGCCACCACTGCAGGGAATCTCGGGTCGGTTGTGACAGTGTCACCAGCCGATTCAGCGAGATCGTCCTCTTGTCCCACCTGCGTAGGATCTCCAGCTGGAGAGGACGGAGGCGAAATTGTGCAAACGGCACCGCCTCTATCGCTGCCACCATGCGACCCACCAGCTTCATCAACCCACGAAGGGATGATTGTGGTGACAGGAGCACCGCTTGTACTCCCGATCGGATCGCCACCTGTTTGGATTGTGGCAGAGACACCAGGGCTGAGGACGTGTTGAAGTCCATGCCCAAATAAGTCAAGGACTGGGTCGGAACCAGGGTTGCCTTCTGAACATTGAGTAGCCAACCGAATTGTTCCAGAGACCGCATGGTCACATCCAGGCTCGCTTGACAGAGGTGTTCCGATGGCGCCCTGACCAGCAGGTCGTCCAAATAGGGAATGACGGCATGGCCCTGCACGTGCAGGAGAGCCATCATGGAGGCCATCACTTTTGTGAACACCCGCGGTGCCGAGGCCAAGCCGAACGGCAGCGCCACAAATTGGAAGTGTTCCTCCCCCACTGCAAATCTCAACCATCGCTGGTGAGCCGGTGCAATGGGCACGTGAAGGTAAGCGTCTCTGATATCTATGGACGCCCAGAAGTCCCCCTGTGACACAGCCGCGATCACTGAGCGCAGTGATTCCATACGGAACTTCCGAACCAGCACGTGGCGGTTGAACAACTTCAGGTCCAGAACCGGGCGGAAGGATCCGTCCTTCTTTGGGACTATAAAGAGGTTGGAGTAAAAACCCCTGAACCTCTCCCTGGAAGGCACCGGGACCACCACTCCGTCTCTGCGGAGTCCCTCCAACACCAAAGAAAAGGCCTGAGCTTTTTCTGGGGAGGGGACCGACCGATGGAATCGGGATATCGGTTTTTGACGTCAGCTCTATCCTGTAACCTCGCGAGACCACGTCTCGAACCCACTGATCTGAAACGTGAAGTAGCCACTCGTTCTGAAAGCGAGACAAGCGGCCCCCCACCTGTGGGGAGGCAGGAAGAGAGAGCGAGTCATGTAGAGGCGGGTTTGGGGGTGGCAGCTGCTGCCCCCGCCGGCTTCTTTGGACGACTCTTAGAGCGCCACTGAGAAGCGGGCTTGCCCCCTCGGTCCGTGCGAGCGGACGGTGCTGATGACTGTGAGCTGGACCGAAAGGACCACTGTTTTGGGTTCCTTTTAACGGTATACCGTGGCTTAGGTTTATTCTGCGGTATTTTAGACTCAGCAGAATCCTTAATTAGCTTATCCAGCTCTGTGCCAAAAAGCCTGTCACCAGCGAAAGGAAGATTCTGCAGAATCTTCTTAGATGTGGCATCTGAGTCCCAAAGACGCAGCCACAACAACCTGTGGATCGCTATAGCATTGGCCGAAGCCACAGCTGAGCGAGTAGCAGTTTCCAGAGTCGCCGTTCTGGCGTAGTCCGCATAGGCCCTTGCCCTTTCGGTAAGTGCCAGGACCTCTGGACTGGACCTTGCCAGGTCAGTGATACCATCCAAGCAGGTAGTAATCGCTTGTAAGGTCCAGACCGTGGCAAAGTTAGGGGCAAATGACGACCCCACACCGCCTCATAGGAAGACTTGGCGAGATGCTCGACCTGTCTATCAGTAGCATCCTTCAGTGAGGAGCTATCAGAGGCAGAGAAAAGGGAGCGTGCAGCAATCCTGGTCATGGAAGCATCCACCTTCGGGGACTGCGACCACTCCTGAAGCACCTCCTGGGGAAAGGGGAAGCGATTGTCCTTGGGTCTGCGGACATAACGCCGCCCAGGATGTAACCTGGGGGCTCTAATCACCCTTCCAAAATTAGTATGGTCCATAAAGGAGCCACTTGGTCTAGCCTCCGGCCGCAGCCATTGATAGACCTCCTTCGGGTGCACCGTCACCTCCTCAGGGGGTGTCACGAGACGTAAGGTCTCGTTGATAGAGGACACCAGATCCTCCACCCCATCTGGTGGTTCAGACACAGATACAGACCCGAAAGTCGAACCCCCATCATCTTCCTCACCATCAGAGGAACGCTCCCCCTCAGAGAGAGTCTGGAGCTCGGGTGAAGCCTCACGACGAGCCCGCTTAAGGGGTCTCACAGCAGAAGAGGGAGACACCCGGGGGTAACTTGAAGGAGTAGCTGGGCTATCCAGTCTCCTATTAAGTGCCTCCAGGGATTGCGACATGGAGGACAGCTGAGACAACAGAGATTCATTGATCCTGTTCTGAGTCTCCCAAGGCCCTGAGATCACCTGAACCTCGGGGTATAGCACCGGGGTTGCTGACCCAGTAGTTGCAGCCCGGGCCTCTGGGCGTCCACAGTTATTGCAGGACCCCTCCACCAGTGTTCCATTGCACGTAGCACATGTAACGGTGGTCTCGGCCGCCTTAGCAGCACGCTTCCCAGCTGAGGACATGGCCACAGTAGGGGTAGATAAGCCCAATTGCAGACAATAAAACCGGGGATCCCGGTGGCTTACCGACCGCTGTAAAGCGGTATGAGGGAGCGGTGTGTGTGTGTGACCTCCGCGCTGTCTTCCGGTCTCCCCTCTTGGAGTGCAGACGCACGCTGCATACAGTTCCCAGCCGGGAAGTGAGGGTAAAGATGGCCGCCGACAGAGAAACTGTGGGCGGCGCCGAAGACACGCGGGAAACACACACACACGCCCCGCGGTGACGTCACCGCACGGGCTGCATCCCATCCTCCAAGCATCCTTCTCATGAGGGAGCTGGAGCCCGCAGGGCGGGAAACAGTGTAAAAAACAATGTACACAGACTGCAATTACATGTCACACATCCGCAGCCTACGGCCTCAGCCCCTGTGACACACAGGGCGGTCAGCCAGGGTGACCCCAGCACAGGGTACACCCGCAGAACCGCGGACCCGAGGGTAACGCGCGGTCTGAGTGTCATGAAGCACATAAAGTGCCAGACACTACCCCCAGGCACACAGGAGACACCGAGTGCCTCAGTGCCGGTCCGGTCTGTAAGCACCATTTAGGGAGGCCTCAGACTGGGCCGCTCAGCCCAGTCCGGAGTGTAAGCACCATTTAGGGAGGCCTCGGACTGGGCTGGCTCCAGTCCGGTCTGTAAGCACCATTTAGGGAGGCCTCGGACGGAGCGGAGCTGTGCAAGGCTCCCATCTCCCACTCACCAGAGCCCCCCAGAGAGGGATGGAGAGGAGTGTAACAGCGTACCGGGAGAACACCAGGTGTCCAGGCCCTAGGCCCTCCGGTACCTCCACCAGCGTGTGCCACTAAGGGTGAGCGGGGAGGCTGTCACTGGTCCCGACTGGGACCTTATTACCTTGTCTTCAGACGCCATCACGTAAGTAGTGAGAATGCAGTGAAGTGCAAGCAAAGCGTGATCCTCCGAGCACACTAAGTTTAAAACTGAGGATGTTCCCTGCGGTAGGGGTTTATAAGCGGAGGGGGCGGTGTCTACAAACTTGTAGTACCTAGTGTGACCTCCGGAGGGCAGTGCCCTAAACCCCATTGTCTGGGTCTCCCATTATGATGACCAGAAAATAAATATATATAATCTCATACACGCTGTGTGTATATATCTATCTCATACACGCTGTGTGTATATATCTATCTCATACACGCTGTGTGTATATATCTATCTCATACACGCTGTGTGTATATATCTATCTATCTCATACACGCTGTGTTTATATATATATATCTCATACACGCTGTATGTGTAATATATATATATATATAATCATACACGCGCTATATATATATATATATATCTCTCTATCTCATACACGCTATATATATATATATATATATATATCTCATACACGCTGTGTGTATATATATATCTCATACACGCTGTGTGTATATATATATCTCATACACGCTGTGTGTATATATATAATATGTGTGTATATATATATATATATATATATATATATATATATATATATATATATATATATATATATTATATATATATATATATATATATATATATATATATATAGCGTGTATGAGATAGATAGATATATATATATATAGAGCGTGTATGAGATAGAGATATATATAGCGTGTATGAGATATATATATAGCGCGTGTATGAGATATATATATAGCGCGTGTATGAGATATATATACATACAGCGTGTATGAGAGATAGATATAGAGATATAGATATATAGATATAGCGTGTATGAGATAGATATATATATATCTCATACACGCTGTGTATATGATTATATATATATATATATATATATATATATATATATATATATATATATATATATATATATATATATAATATATATAATATATTATATATACACACAGCGTGTATGAGATATATATATACACACAGCGTGTATGAGATAGAGATATATATATCTCATACACGCTGTGTATATCTATATCTAATATCTATATATATACACACACACACATACAGCGTGTATGAGATATATATACAGCGTGTATGAGAGATATATACAGCGTGTATGAGAGATATATACACTGTGTATGAGAGATATATACACTGTGTATGAGATTATATATATACACAGTGTGCATATGTATATATATATATATGTGTGTGTGTATGAGAGAGATATATATATAAAATATATATATATATATATATATATATATATATATATACATACATACATACACACTCATACACACTGTATATATCTCATACACACACTATAATATATATATACATATACAGTGTGTATGAGATATATATATATATATATATATATATATATATATATATACACACACACACACACACACATACAGACTAATGTGAACCGGTGCCAGCAGTGGGGTAGGGTGGACAAGGAGGACAGGGATGTCAGCGTTAGGACTCGTCGGACCTGAAGTCACTTTGTCGCAGTCGACGAGCAAACAGACATTGGCCAATGTGTGTACCAAGAACTTCAGAAATAAAAAATAGAATTATTCTTACCGTTAATTCGGTTTCTAGGAAACCTTCCACGACAGCATAGGAGGTAGCCTCGCCACGCCCTAATGGGGACAGGAACACAAGAGAGGTTAAAAGGCCCCTCCCACCTCCCATTAGCCAGTGTCTTACAACGAACCCAGAACGCATAAGAAACAAGCATAAAATCCATAAACCAGGAAATTAGGGAGGGAAATAAGTGCTGTCGTGGAAGGTTTCCTAGAAACCGAATTAACGGTAAGAATAATTCTATTTTCTCTAGTCACCTTCCACGACAGCATAGGAGGAATGCCCACAAATCCTTACCTAGGGAGGGACAACAGCTTGCAGGACCTTCCGCCCAAAGGCCAAGTCCCTGCCAGCCATCACATCCAAACGATAGTGCTTGGTGAAGGTATGTAGCGAAGACCACGTAGCCGCCTTACAGAGCTGCTCCGGAGAAGCCCCAGCACGCTCAGCCCAGGAGACCGAAGTGGCTCGGGTAGAATGGGCCGTAAAACCCGTAGGCGCCGAGAGGCCTTGACTGAGATAGGCGTCCGAGATTGCCCTCTTTATCCAATTGGCGATAGTGCCTTTAGCCACCTTCCGGCCCTTGTTGCGACCAAAATGCTGAATGAATAAATTCTGGTCAATACGCCAGGGAGCCGTGACCTCTAGGTAGTGGAGCACCAGGCGACGGACATCCAGCGAGTGGAATTCCACCTCCTTCGTAGATCTAGGATGTTGACAGAAGGATGGCAGAACGACGGACTGAGATCGATGAAACTCCGACACCACTTTCGGCAGAAACGACGGATCCAACTGAAAAACAATGCTGTCATCCCGCACCGTCAAATAGGGCTCACGGATGGACAAGGCCTGAAGTTCACCAATTCTCCTGGCTGACGTAATAGCCACCAGGAAAGCGAGCTTATGAGACAAGGACCTCATGGAGCAATCCGTCAGGGGCTCATAAGGAGAACGAGTCAGGCCCGTCAGCACAATATTCAGATCCCAGGAGGGGAAGACACTCCTCCGACAGGGACACCGTCTGGAAGCCGCCACCATGAAACGTTTGATCCAACGATGATCAGCCAGTCTCACATCAAACACAGAACTCAAGGCAGCCACCTGGACTTTCAGGGTGCTAGGTTTAAGACCCAGATCCAACCCCTGCTGTAAGAAGTCCAGAATCTGAGAAACATTTGGAGCAAAGGGATCCGGACCCCGGGCCCCACACCAGGAGGAGAACTTTTTCCAAATCTTATTGTAGATGGAATTAGTGACTGGCTTACGGCAATCCTGCAAGGTTGCGATAACTTTCTCGGAAAGGCCCTGGGCCTTCAGCACTCGGGCCTCAGAAGCCAGGCAGCCAAGCTGAGACGCTGCGGAGCTGGATGGAAGAACGGACCCTGTGAGAGGAGACTTGGGTCCTCCCCCAGATACACAGGACCGTCCACCCGGAGAGACCTGATCAGGTTGAACCAGCTTCTTTTTGGCCAGACCGGGGCAATTAGGATAGTCGGGACCCGCTCGTCCCTGATCTTCCGCAGAACCCTGGCTAGCAGAGGGAGCGGAGGGAACGCGTAGGCGAGATGAAACGCCCAAGCGTGGGAGAAGGCATCCACCCCAACGGCTCCGTCCCTGGGGTTGAGGGAGAAGAATGTTCCCACTTTGCGATTGAGCCTGGAGGCGAATAAATCCACCTCCGGAGCTCCCCAGCGCACCACCAGGCTGCAAAAAACTGCCTGGTCTAGGCTCCACTCCCCTGGATGGAGATCTCTGCGGCTCAAATAATCCGCCTGAGAGTTCAAGTCCCCTTGAGATGGACCGCCGAGAGAGACAGGAGAGACCTCTCGGCCCAGAGGAAGATGCGGCTGGAGATCACCTTTAGGTCGCGAAACGCGGTGCTGCCCTGATGACGAAGATGGGCCACAGTGGTCACATTGTCCGAATACACCAACACATGTGACCCCCGGACCAAATCCTGCGCCGCCCGAAGAGCTTCCTCTACCGCTTTGAGTTCGCGGAAGTTGGAGGAGCGAGAGCTTATCTGAGGACCCCAGATACCTTGAAACGGGGACCCCGATACCACCGCCCCCCAGCCCCGCTGGCTGGCATCCGTCGTCACCGTAACCAGAGGAGTCCGAGACCAAGAGACTCCGTTGGCCAGATTCGCCGGGACCAACCACCACCGGAGGGAGGATACCACCCTCCCTGACAAGCAAATTTTCTTGTTGAGGGAGGAGGGGAGGCGATTCCAATGCCCCAGAATGTGGTCCTGAAGGCACCTGGAATGAGCCTGAGCCCACATTACTGAAGGGATGCAAGCCGTCATAGACCCCAGGACTGACATGGCTTCCCGGAGCGTGGGGGACCAATGAGCTCTCAGGGAAGATATACGTGACACAAGGGACGTTTTGTGATCTTCCGGCAAAAAAGTCACCTGTTTGTCCGAGTCCAGAAGCACCCCCAGGAATCTCCTGACCGAGGCGGGGGTAAGTTGAGACTTCAACAGGTTGGGGAGCCACCCCAATGACCGAAGAATGCCCAACACCCTGTCCACGTCCGACCGGAGGATCTCCTCTGAAGGCGCGATCAGAAGAAGATCGTCCAAGTATGGAACCAGACAGATGTCCTGTAACCTGAGGAAGGCCACCACCTCCCCCATGATTTTCGTAAAAATCCGGGGAGCAGAGGAGATGCCGAAAGGCAAAACGTCGAACTGGAAGTGGTGGATCTCCCCCCGGCAAGACACCGCAAACCGCAGGTATTTCCTGTGCCGAGGATGAATCGGCACATGAAAATACGCGTCCTTCAAATCGATTGTGGCCATCTGGAAGTGGGGCCCTATCAAGGGGATCACAGACCTGACCGATTCCATTTTGAAACTGCGGTAGCGGACATATTGGTTGAGCTGCTTCAGGTTTATTATAACCCGGGCCGCCCCTGACGGCTTCTTCACCATGAACAGCCGGGAGTAATGTCCACTGCCGCGTTCCGACTCCGGAACTCTGGAAATGACGTTGGAAGCCAGGAGTTCCAGCAGGTTGGAAAACAGGAGATCCTGAGATCCCCTTGAGGGCAGGGTAGTGACTCGAAGAACCGGAGGGGGAGGAGACACAAACTCGATTAAGAGACCCTCCGCTAAGATGTTGAGCACCCACTGGCAGTTGGTAATGCCTTGCCAGATGGGAAGAAAAGCGGAGAGTCTTCCCCCTACCTGCACCAAGTCACTGTTTGTCCTGTGGAGGACGCTGTTGGGGGGGGGACAAAGATGTTCCTCCCTCTACCCTTCGGGTAGGACCAACGACCCCCCTTCCCCTTACCTCTGGGCTGGGAGGCCTGAGGCACCTGGGGACGAAAAAAACGACTTTTTCGCTATACGTTGTTCAGGGAGAGCCTTCTTATCTGAGGCCTTGGCCAGGATGTCATCCAGCGCAGGCCCAAAAACCAAATCCCCCTTAAAGGGAATGGAACAAAGGCGCGTCTTAGATGTGGAATCCCCTGTCCACATCTTTAACCAGAGTGCACGCCGCGCCGAGTTGGAAAGGACGGACGTACGGGCGGCCATGCGCACCGATTCAGCAGAGGCGTCAGCCAGAAATCCAGTCGCCTTTTTTAACAAAGGCAAGGATTCCAAAATCTCCTCCCTCGGAGTACCCTGGGAGATATGACACTCAAGCTGATCCAACCATCTGAGGATTGACCTGGAAACGCAGGTGGAAGCAACATTCGCCTGCAAGGTAGATGTTGATGCCTCCCACGAGCGCTTCATCAGCCCCTCAATCTTTCTATCCATCTGATCTCTCAGCTGGGACGTATCCTCGAAAGGGAGCGAGGTCTTTTTAGCCACCCGAGTGACCTGGACATCCACCTTGGGGACATCCCAAGAAAATGGGGTGTCCTCCAGGGGAAACCTGTTTTTCAGGGTACCTTTAACCCTTTTTTCAGGAAATTCGCACTCCTGAACAATGAGATCCTGAATGTTGGGATGGACAGGAAATCCCACCGGTTTGACCGGACGAAGCCCAGCAAACATAGCATCCTGGACAGAGTGGAGGACCGGTTCCTCCTCCAGACCCATAGTGCTACGGACAGCACTAATGAGCCCCGCCAAATCCTCTGAAGAGAACAGGAATCTGCTAGGGTCAGAGGCCATGGGGGAAGAACCATCATCCCAATTATCCGAGTCTGAGTCTAACTGGGCGTCAGAGTCAGACAGGTCCTGCTGCCGTTTCCGTTTCTTTGGAGACGGAGGACCTGAGACCGGGGTGGGAGCAGCCGGAGTCAGGGAAGCCAAAGACGCCTGGATCTCCTGTTTCACACCATGGAGCGTAATTCCTCCACTAAAGAGGGGTGTTCGGCCCGAACAATATGATCTGTACACTCCTGGCAGAGTTTCTTGTCCCAGGGGGAAGAAAACTTCTTATTACAAACAGGGCATCGCTTCCCACCGGGCTTTTTAACAGCTGGCTTCTCTCCCTATAAAAAAATAGAGAGGGCGCCATAAGAATCTGCCTGTAAACAGGCACATGGACCCCCCTTCGGCACAGACTCACTGTGGCTGGGGCAGAGCTGGTCTCAGCAGCAAGATCAGCCATCCTGACAATAGTACAGCTCACCTTTACTGACGTTTTCAGGGCAGCTTATATGATGTAAGCCTGCCCCACCGCTCCAATAGTGTGCCCCTTCCCCCCACGCAGGGTCCCAGGCCGGCTTGCAGTAGCAGCAGAGGCGCGCCCTGCACGCTGTCCCTCCGGATTCCGACCGCCGGAACCGGAAGCGCCACTCCCCCGGGGAAGCACGTGACCCGGAAGTGACGCGCGTGACGTCACATCCGGCCGGCGCGACAGCGAGCGCGCAGGGGGAAGCCGGCGGGTCAGGGAGCACCGAGAGGCCGCCGGCGGGGCGCCCAAGGCCCGCATCACCTCCAAGGAGGATCCGGAGGACCAGGGCACGGTCCTACCGCGAAAAACGCGCGGTAGGAGCAGCCGGAGGAGGAGACCGAAGCCCCGACCAACGCTGCCCGGCTAAACCCTCAGGTATGCTGCAGTCGCCGACCCCACAGCACAGGGAAACCTCTCCATGCCCCATGGGGACAGGAAAAACACTGGCTAATGGGAGGTGGGAGGGCCTTTTAACCTCTCTTGTGTTCCTGTCCCCATTAGGGCGTGGCGAGGCTACCTCCTATGCTGTCGTGGAAGGTGACTAGAGAAAGATAAGATTTGAGTATTTTGAAAAAAACGTAAGTTTTTAACTTTTTTCTCATATATATATAGCTTATTAGCATATGTACATCATTGGTAGTAACCGAGTGCTGCAGAGTATTTTTTTCTAGAATATATATATATATATATATATATATATATATAATATATCAGTGTGTATGAGAGAGAGAGAGAGAGAGAGAGAGAGAGAGAAAAGAGAGAGAGAGGAGAGAGAGAGAGAGAGAGAGAGAGAGAGGAGAGAGAGAGAGAGAGAGAGAGAGAAGAGAGAGAGAGGAGAGAGAGAGAGAGAGAGAGAGGAGAGAGATTTTACACATACATACATACATACATATATATATATAGTGTGTATGAGATATATATACAGCGTGTATGAGATATATATACAGCGTGTATGAGATATATATACAGCGAGATGTTGCGTCCCTGATGCGGGCGGGAGTGTGTGATTTGTGTGCAGGCATCCGCGTGCGCACAGATCACTAATGGCGGGCAATGAGAGCGCACGGCGGTCTGCAAACATCTGCAGACCGCCGTGCGCTCCATTATAAACATAGGGGCCGCGGTCTGCATGCAGATGCATCTGCAAAACGCTGCAGATGCATCTGCAAGTCTGAAGGCAGCCTAAGCAATGATCCTGTCCAGGCATTAATTCAGACACTCATCTTTCCACCTCAATGCAACTGTGAAGAGTTGATGGGTTGCTATGACATCAAGGAGCCAGTCGAAGGCCCCTCATCAGTCATGTGATTTCTCCTACAACGCTGAGCACCACAGGAGACTATTTTTTACTAGATATACCCCAGTACTGTAATATTGCTGTACATATTACAAGTGATATTTTAAGTGTGCAGAGTGTACTAAAAAACATATATAGTTAAGAGAACCTGTCAGCAGGATTAAGCACTATAAAGTAAATACAGTGAGGAAATCCAATCTTTGGTTGCTGAATAAGCTTCATCTGAGTTTCATCTGATATCTCCTGTGCATTAGGGCTCGACTTGGGGGGTATGGTGGTCTTCCTTCCTACACCTGCCTGATTTTTCAAATTCCGCTTCACTGCCATTATTGCTGTGGGTGGTGCATCTGGTTCTGCACTCTTCAATAAAAATACGGCAGAGGCGCCGACCACGATTGTAGCACACAGACATTTTCAATAGGCCGAAAGCTCGATCTGCGCATGCGCCACCACCGACAACATTTTATTGAAGACTTGCAGCCCGCCCGCAGAATCACACTGAGCACACGTTGCTCAGTGCAATTGGCGATAGAAGTGTGGAAACTCAAAAAGAGGACTGGTCACTGAACAATCAGTACCTGTAGAAGAAACAGGAGACAGAGATCCCAGCACCATTATGGCCATGTATTTGCTTTATGCTGCCAAATTCTGCAGACAGGTTCCTGGCCCAGACAGATTTACTGCTATAAACACTATCAACCCCACAATTGACACCCTCCCTAAATTAAAGGGAACCAACCACCTCAGATCACCCTAAAGGCCACTTCACACACACAGATATCTGAGTCCAATATCTGAACAGATCTCTGGTTGCAGTGAAATAATGGATACATTGCTCCATGTTGTACACAGCCACAAAATGGAGCAATGTATCCATGATTTCACTGCAACCAGAGCCGTACTGTGCCATGCAATGCCATGCTGGGCCATGCAATGTCATGCTGTACCATACTGTGCTGTTGTGCCATACCATGCTGTGCCGTGCTGTACCATACTGTGTTGTGCCGTGCCATGCTGTACCATACTATGCCGTACCATGCTGTCATGCCGTACTGTACCATAATGCCGTACCATGCTATGCCAAACTTGGTCAGGCCGTGCCATGCTGTACCATGCAGTGCCCTACTGAGCCATGCTGTGCCATATTGTACCAGGCTGGGACATGCTGAGCTTTGCCATGCTGGGACGTGCTATGCTACATTGCCATGTTTTTCTGTATCGTGCTGTACTATGCCTTGCTATAGTAGGTTGTGCCGTACTGTCCCCTTCTGTGCCAGGCTGTGATATGCTGTACTGTGCCTGGCTATACTGGATTATGCAGTGCGATGCTGTACTATGTTGTACCTTGCAGTACTGACAGCACGTTAACAGCATGTTACGGCATGGCATAGCATCACAGCTTAGCATGGCACAGCCCGGTACAGGATGGCACATGACATCCCAACACGGACCTGTACAGTGTGGCACCTCCAGCTCTTACCCCCAAGCAGGTCAGGTCCCCATGCCATGTCCTCCTGTTCCTCTGGCGCCCACCGCTGGCTGGTACTTTGAATTTCCCGCTTGAAACCACGGACCGGAAGAGAGTCATCCTGAATTTACGGTTTGGCGGTGAGCCGCTGAACAGGACGCCAAGAGCCTCCGATGATGGAGGAAGCGGCACTCGGAGGCTCCTGCCTCCGTAAAGCTGAGGGACTCCCGGCAGGAAGTGTCGACCCTGGAACTCGCTTGACGGCGGGAAGGAGAAAGCCGCAGACCCCCCCCCCCCCCGATCCCACCTGTAACTAGATTCAGCTCTAATAGTGCTCTTTCGGCCAGTTCTCCATGCACCAGCACTCTCATGTACTCCCTGTCCTGTGTAGGGACAGGAAAAACACAGGAGGTGGGGTTAGGGGAGGGCTTTTAACCTCTTGCGCTTCCTGTCCCTACAGAAGGATATGGGATTACTCCTTCTGTGGTGCTGTCATGGGGACGTACTGGAAAAAAGCATTTATACACAAATTTTTTTACGTAAATGAGGTAGTCAGACTGCACCTTGGAGACTGTAGTCTAACTAGCAGTTTAAGGCTATGTGCACACTGGCCGGGTTTGTGCAGGTTTAGCAGCGGAAACCGCCGGTCGGTTTCCATGAGTTTATGTAAATTTATGTTAATCCAAAAGCGGCTTTTGGGTTAACATATAAACCTATGGAAACCGACCCCCGGTGTGCACACACCGGCAGTTTCCACATGCTCATCCGTTGCTAACCCGCTGGGTTCCCAGCGGGTTAGCAAAGAATGAGCATGTTCTATAATCCGGCCGGTTCTGCAGCGGCTGCAAGCAGAATCATGTGCTGCTTCCAGCCGCTGAAGAACCGCGGGCGCTAACCCGCTGTGCACCCGCCGCACATACCCGACAGGAAGCCGGTGGACGGCTCCGGAGCTTCCTGTCGGGTCCGCCCAGCTGCCGCCGACACAAACCCGCCCACCGTGTGCACATAGCCTAATAGTTAACTCACTATTAACTTCTTGTCTTAAGGATCAGCAAGCCGTGAAGATTTAGCTTTACCTATTATAGTCACATGGTTGTGACATCGCATCAGGCATCTCGACATGCTCTGACTTTCGTCTGAAATGTTAACTATTACCTGCCAGATAGACTAGTTTCCAAGATGTAGATAGACTGCCTCAATTCCATAAGAAAATGTAAAGCCCCCATCACACTAAGCGAGATCGCTAGCAAGATCGCTGCCAAGTCACAAGTTTGGTGACGCAACAGCGACCTCACCATCGATCTCACTATGTTTGACACTTAGCAGCGACCAGACCCCTGCTGTGAGATCGCTGGTCGTGTCAGTCGCCTGGACCATTTTTGGTTCGTTGGGGTCCCGCTGGGCAGCATGCATCGGTGTGTTTGACAGGGACAACGACCGCAATACATCAGATCTGAGAAAAAGGGTCCCAACGACCTCTAACATTCTGGATCGTTGTTGCGTCGCTGGTGAGATCTGACTGTTTGACATATCACCAGCGATCCCGACAGCGACACACCTGCGATCCCTACCAGGTCGTATTGCTGTAGGCATTCACCAGAGATCCCAAGCGTGACGGTACCTTAAGGGTATAAAAGCTTTTGTGTCACCTTTAACATTACACTAGGGGTCCCAAACTCCAGGCCTCGAGGGCCGCCAACAGTACATGTTTTCAGGATATCCTTAGTATTGCACAGGGGTTGTGATCAAATGCACAGGTAATGATTCCATTAACACCTGTGCAATACTAAGGAAATCCTGCACTGTTGGCGGCCCTTGAGGCCTGGAGTTGGGGACCTCTGCATTACACTATGAGCTCAGACAGGGATGATTAGACTAGTGTTATGAAGCTACAGGTACAGACAGTGATAGCTGGAAGGGAATGAACGACAGATTCCTTTTAAGATTATCAATGATCAGCATAAAGCAAAGGCAAAACCTTACCCAAAAACACAGCCAAAAACACTGTAAACATAGCCTTATTCGGGTACTCCCGTTGGCAGCTGGATGTGTTTAGTTCAGGAGCAGAGATGTGGCATACTGCAGATCCAAACCAATTAATTCTAACGAGCAGATGACAGTACTCTGCCAGTCCCTACACAGTTGATCGAGTTAACAATCGTGAAGCGCATCTATATATTTAGCCACTAGAAAACGGCTGAGTAATGAGGCTGCCACACTTCCACCAATCTGGTATTGATGATCACTTATCCTTACATAGGACCTGTCACCCCTGGATTTGAATCTAAGGGCCCCGTCACACTGAGCGACGCTCCAGCGATCCCAACAGCGATAACGACCTGGCCGGGATTGATGGAGTGTCGCTACCTGGTCGCTGGGGAGCTGTCAAACAGGCAGACCTCCTCAGCAACCAGGGAGCCACCTCCACATCACTAAGCGGGAGGACGCTGGTAACTATGATAAACAGCAGGTATCTAGGCAGCACGCGCTGCCTAGATACCCTTTGCTTACCATGGTTACCAGCCTGTGAGGTCGCTGGTCTCTGTCACACGCAGTGATGGGTGCTGACCAGCGGGAGACCAAAGACCAAGAAATGGTCCTGAACCATGTGCATCGATCAGCAACCTCACGGCAGGGACCTGACCGCTGTTACATGTCACACATAGCGACATCGCTGGGGAGATCGCCGTTGCGTCACAAAACCTGTGATGTATCAGCGATCTCGCTATGTGTGACGGGGGCTTAACTGCAGCACTGAATGCAAGAGTAGATCTAGGCTTTGTAAAACTTATTTAGAAGCCATGGAGGTAGCCCATTCCATGCCCCCTGCCAGGCATTTAATCCTTGCCTGCGCCTCCTTTTGCTGCTTGACGCAGAGCGAGGTATTGCTTCTCTGCGCCCCCGGGCGCCTGTCCCGCCTCCTGCTCAGACGTGCTCACCTTTCCCCGCCCTGCTCTGTGCATAATACAGAGCAGGGCAGGCAAGGGAGCAGACGTCAGCAGGAGGCGGGAAAGGCGCCTGGGAGCGCAGAGAAGCAATACATCGCTCTGAGTCAAGCAGCAAAAGGAGGCGCAGGCGATTGTGGTGCCCCTATGTCGGGACCCCACAGGCAGGTACTGCACCCCACACAGAAGGTGTAGTATCCCTGCAGTCGTGAATAAGGAGGAAAACCAGGACCGGAGAAGGGTCAGAAGTACCTTTCAGTAACAGACCTGGGGACCAGCGAACGGATTCTTTAGTGCAGCTGACAAGAGAGACCAAGAAAGTTATTGGAGGGAGACATCTTTGACAGACTCTGTTAAAAAGCCTCCTGAATCCGTGGCTACCAACCCCATTAAACCAGACTGTACCGTGTACCTTTTCCACCTGGTGCCAGTGAAGAACCGTTTGCGCTGATCTGGTGTCTGGTGTCCTTTCCACTCCATGCTAAGGCACTAAGGTGCTAGCATATACCACTCTACCACCAACTAAAAGCGAAAGCTCTGGTACAACTACAGCAACCTTCTGATGACCACCACATATTGAACTAACAGGGAACATCACCTGAGGACTATATAGGGCGACCATGTGATCAAGGCCATTAATTGGCCGAAACGTCGATATTTGCCAGTCGCTTCACCCAGCACTGTTAAATAAACTTTCATTTAAAAGCTTACTTATCTACTAGAACCTGTGCAGTGATTACCCAAATCTACTCTTCTATGGTCTCTTTAAATCTGCCACCCGGAGCTCGACTCATGAGGATTAAAGTGACCCCAAACCCGGAAGCCAACCCCACATCCCCTTCATACCTATACATGCAGCTTGTGAAGCTGCTGCCATCCATCCCTTTATCTTGCAAAACCGCTGGGGCACTCTTCATAAATCATACTTTTCATATCTCATTTCTGGGCGTTTCAGTGTAATTTTAAAGCCGCAGCAGGCGTGCCTGTGTGCCGCTCTCCCCCTCCTTCTCCGTAATTCTGCACGCCCATGGCTGCGTGCATAAACAACAGAGAGGCGGCTCGCATCATAGTATGGGCGGTGAAACCGGTATGACGCGATTTACGTCATATCGGCTTCACCGCCCATACTATGAGGCGAGCCGCCTCTCTGTTGTTTATGCACGCAGCCATGGGCGTGCAGAATTACGGACAGGGAGAGCGGCGCACAAGCACGCCTGCTGCGGCTTTAAAATTACACTGAAACGCCCAGAAATGAGATATGAAAAGTATGATTTATGAAGAGTGCCCCAGCGGTTTTGCAAGATAAAGGGATGGATGGCAGCCGCTTCACAAGCTGCATGTATAGGTATGAAGGGGATGTGGGGTTGGCTTCCGGGTTTAGGGTCACTTTAAATAACTGGCAGGAGGGAGGCAGCGAAGACATGGAGGAAGGTGGCACAGAGACGCAGGGGACGTGAAATGCACCCATGGAACGAGGTGGCTTCTGAACCAAGGACTACCTCCGTGGCTTCTAAGTTTAACAAAGCCTATGTCTTGGGGTAGCAGCCACACAGACACATGGGGGACCTCTTGTCTGAATGCAGCATACATGCTGCATTCAGTGCTGCACTAAAGGTGGGTTTACACGCTTCAATCGCGTTCCGATATCGCAGTTCAATGGGGCGGGAGAGCGCATTTAGTGCACGTTTCTCCCGCATCGCATTGAATTTTTACACGCTGCAATATCGGAATACAACGTCCGTGCGATGTCTCCGCCTCCCAACCCAGGATCGCATACTTAACATGGGAGTGAATGGGTGACGTTTCAAATCGCATCGTAATTGGGCGTTTACACAGCACGATCCGGCTTCAATCGCTATGCAATAACAGAGCATTGAATAGCACGCTCATTCAATCCCCGATATCGCATTGACATCGTTCCTGCATCGTATTGGACGTTCACACCATACAACGCAGGAACGATTTCGCCTCCGACAATTGAACCACGTGACTTTTGATTGAAATCGTACTACGATATCGCGACGTGTAAACCCACCATTAGATGCAAGTCCATGGAGGGGGGGGGACTGGCAGGTCCTCATTAAGAGGGCATCAAAATGAAAAGCCAGACCAGGTGAGGCAGGCTGGCGCCGCAACACAAAGTGGTTTTTCAAATCCGGCAGAAATCTGGCATTTTCGCCAAAAAGCAATGCGGTGCACGTGCAGTGAAATTGCACTTTTGCTAACTTACTGCACATAGACTTCCTGACATGCATGGAGACGTGCTTTTGTCCTTTATCTCCGGCACTGGACGAAATGCGCTGCTAGCAATGTTTTTTGCCCGATGCTGGAAGTGCAAGGCCGCAATGAAAACTGTCTCTGGACATGTCCGCAGGTCCATTTACAAAACATAAACAAAAGCCCAACCTTATGGCTTCTGCGGGATTCCACCTGTTTTGCAAAAACGGCAGATCAGGCAATAACCTGGAGTTCAAAAGTTTAAGTTTGCCTGACCCGCCAAAAATGCAGATGTGAAAGCAGCCTATTAGGCTGCTTTCACATTAGCGGTTTTGCGCTGATCGTGGCAGATGCGGTGAAAAAAACACAACTGCCGCGATTACCGCATAACAGCTGCACTTGCGGCAAGCCCCATACAATGTATATGCGGGCTTGCAGCAGGTGCTGTATCTCGGCACTTGAGGCCGCGAAAAAACTGCGGTCAGCCACGTTTTTTTTTTTCGCTGCCGCACCTGCTAATACTGCACTTGCCGCAAGGCCGCATATACATTGTATGGGGCTTGCCGCAAGTACAGCCGGTATGCCGTGAAAAAAAGCAACTGCCGCGATCAGCGCAAAACCGCTGATGTGAAAGCAGCCTTAGAGCCCTTTCACATCAGCGTTTTTCGTAAATCGCGGCAGATGCGGTGAAAAAACGCATCTGCCGCGTTTGCCGCATAACCGTTCCACTTGCGGCACGGTTGCGGTTTTTTCCATAGGAAGTATAGGGGGACTTGCGGCAGATGCGGCAAGTGCGGTATTGCACTTGCGGCAGGTGCGGCAGCGAAAAAAACCGTGGCTGACCGCGTTTTTTTTCGCTGCCGCACCTGCCGCAAGTACAATACCGCACTTGCCGCATCTGCCGCAAGTCCCCCTATACTTCCTATGGAAAAAACCGCAACCGTGCCGCAAGTGGAACGGTTATGCGGCAACGCGGCAGATGCGGTTTTTTCACCGCATCTGCCGCGATTTACGAAAAACGCTGATGTGAAAGCACCCTTAGCCGGAAGAAAATCCCCCCCAAAAAAAGCAGTGAGTCAGTCTGCATTATTACACCTAAATGTCCCACTGGTGCATGCCCCCATAATGCTGTTATGGAGAATGGGTTTGAACACATAAGCCCAGACGGGGCCCTACACGTAGAAGACATTGCAGTTCCCAAAAAAACTCAAGAAAATAAAATAAAAAGGGATCTGGTCTCCAAAACGGTCAAGCTTGAAACCATTCATTCAGGGTGGAAGGGTTAAGGCCAGACAAAGAAACCACGTGGGGAAATCCCCGGAGTGTCTGGAGCGGGGCCCCAGAGCCATTGTGAGGGGAGGACTGGCCTGCACTCTACAACCAGCGCCTACAGCGTGGAGAGGCCATTTCACAGCGGCTCGGAGACTCACAAAATGGCGCCCAGAGACACACGGGGGGGGGATCCGCCGTCACACGGGACGGGGGGGGATCGCCGCCACACGGGGGGCTACGCCGTGTGACTGCTGCGTGTGGGGAAGAAACGGCAAGACCCGACATTGCAATTTGTGAACATTCACTGAAAGAAACCCCTCCCCACAGGAGAGGCAGCCACCACCGCCCCGAACAGGCGATAGTGCAGCACTACTGACCCGGTCAGGAAAGTTCTGCTCCCCGCTGTCGCTCATCCTGCTGCTGCTGCCGCCGTTCGTTGGTCTGTCGCTCCGTCCTTAACACTCGCTCTGCAGGAAGTCAAAACGCTCGCGACGGATTGACTGGGCTATAACTGAGGCGGCACAGGAGGCGCCAACTGTCCTGGGTGGGCGGGGCCAATGCACCTGCGCTCTGTGATTGGACGCCGCACACAATGGTAAGGCCTCGTGCACACGCTGATTATTTGATGAGTTTTTTACCTCAGGATTTGTAGCCAAAACCAGGCGTGGATGATTAAATACAGAAGTGGGTGCAGGTGTTTCTATTAGACTATTCCTCTGATTGCTCCACTCCTGGTTTTGGCTACAAATCCTGAGGTAAAGAAACTCACCAAATACTGAAACGTGTGCACAGGGCCTAAGGCTGCGTTCACACGCTGCGTATTTGTCGCGGTTTTTTACGCGCGTATTTGCTCCAAAAATGCATGTGCGTCTGCGTTACCCAGCAAAGTGAATGGACATTCACTTTGTGCCATTCAGACGTCGCGTAATTTTACGCAGCGTTTTTGGAGCAAAAAAACGCATGCGTAAAAAGAATGAACATGTCAATTCTTTCCTGTTTTTTTACACCATTTTTCCACAGGCCCCATTATAAGCACTGGAAAAACGCGCGTAAAAAAGCGCAATTGAAGTTGTTCTCTCGCGCTTTTTTTTTACGCGCGCTTTTCTCCTTCAAAACATGCGCGTAAAAAAACGCGACAAATACACAGCGTGTGAACGCAGCCTAAGGCCTGTTTCTGTTTCACACACCCGTGAAACCACAGACGTGTGGGACAACGCCGTTTGTGGGCAGGTCATGGATCCATGCATGGGCGTACCCAGCGTGGGGCAGGGGGGCTGCCCCCATATGCCCCCTCAGAAGAGAACCTGTCAACCCCTATGGCCAGTGGAATATCTACGGGAACCTGGTGGTGCATTTTCCCCGGACGAAGGGGGGGGGGGGCACCACTTGGCCTCCTGCTGCAGCACCCGAGGTCTCCAACTTCCTCCCCCCCGCAGTGTGAGCCTGCTTTTCTCTGCTCCTGCTATCAGCTGACAGCAGGGGCAGAGAATCTGAAGCCATGGAAGCCCTGATTCCCGGCATTGCCAGGTCAGGGCCACGTCATCAGGTCACCTGATTACACTGATGACGTCACCCGACAGAGGCGACAGGAGGATGGAGCGCAGCATTCCACACTGGAGCTGAGGAAGACAGGGGGCATTAACATAATTAGGGAAAGGGGGACAGGGTTGGGGGTTGTATGAGGAGCAGAGTGGGAGGAGTATGAGGAGCAAACTGGGGGAAGAGGATAGGGGGTTTATGAGGAGCAAACTGGGGGAACAAGGTGGGGAGAGAGTATGAGGCACAAGCTGGGGGAGTATGAAGAGCAAACTGAGAGGACAGGGTGGGGGGAATCATGAGGAGCAAACGGGGGGCAGGGTGGGGGGAAGTATGAGGAGCAAACTGGGGGAGAGAGTGGGCGGAGAATATGTGAACCAAACAGGGGGAGAGGATGGGGGTGTATAAAAGGAGCAAATGAGGGGGAGAGGGTCAGGAAGTGGTGTATGTGGAGACAGCATGAAGAGAAAATGGGGGATTTGAGGACACAATACGGAGCAAGGGGAGATGGGTATAGATGGGTATGTGGAGGACAGTATGGGAAGCAAGAGGGTAAATTTGAGGATCCAGTATAAGGAGTAAGGGAAAGATGGCTGCGGCACTGTATGTGGAGTGAGGAGGGATTATATGGGTGTGGAGACAGTGTGCATAGTGAGGGGCATGGTTGGGACACAGTATGTGGAGTGAGGAGGGATAGGTGTGGACACAGTATAAGGAGTTAGGGGGGTTATTTGGGTGTGGATACAGTATAAGGAGTGAGGGGGGGATGGCTGTGGCACAGCATGTTGAATGAGGGGGATCAGTGTGGACACAGTATGAGGTGTGAGGGGGATGGCTGCGGCACAGAATAGAGTGTGAGTAGTGTGGGGTTGTATGGAGAGGGGACAGCATGCAGGGACAGTATGTTGAGGATCGGGAGTTTGATGAGATAGAACAGTATAAACAGTGGGCAGTATAGGGAGACATCAGGGGCTGGCTGGAGCCTCTGGCCCTGGGTGGCAGGTCCGGCCATCCAGCCCTGATTTGAGGATCGGGGGGGGTGCTATCAGAAATTTCTGATGACCGGGGGGGGGGGGGGGGGCTTTTTGAAATACCCACCTCCTGTGGTACTCTGATGCACTGGCCGAAACGTCATATCCGACCGGGTACATTGTGGGGGTTAATCATGTGTTCGCCCAGGCTTCAACATGCGCACTGCGCATGCGCTTGAGCCCGGCCGATTACGTGATCAGCCCACACAATGCATCGGGCCGGATATGATGTTCCAAACGACCATGGCTTGCCACCCCCTAGTTTTGATCCCGGGTATGCTCATGGATCCATGTGTCGGGCCTCTTTCACACATCTGTGCCGATACATGCCGGAGGCATGGACATACGGGGACATATGATCCCCTATGGCCCCCTTCACATGTCCATTATTCCGCACGGACAGTGTTGCTGTGTGGAGCAGATGCTTGTCCGTGTGCTCCACATGGCGACATGTCCATTTTTTTGCTGAAGCACAGACCGCTTTTGCCCCAAAACGTCCTGCACACGCGTGTGCACAGACAGCGGGCAAAAGTTTAAAGTGTTGAAAGAATTTCATACCTCCCTCCTTTCACTTCCGGTGCTGCTCTTTAGGCTCATGAATATTCACTTCACTGAGCCCAAGAGCGGACCAGATGTGAGAGGAACAGCAGCGCTGGAGGCAGGTGAGAATGAAGATGTGTGAAAGAGGCCTAACACTGGTCTAGATCCTCACAGAGCAGGCTGGACGGTGGGAAAGGTGGTGGCCGCAGGCTGTAGCCAATTCCACACATCCATGCCGACACATCAGAGGCAAGGACATGTGGCGTCATATGATCCCCTATGGCACCCTTCAGATGTCCGTTATGCAGCATGGACCGTGTCGCCGTGTGGAGCAGATGCGTGTCCATGTGCTACACACGGTGAAATATCAGTTTTTTTCTGGCACTACGGACCACTTTTGGCCACACTCGTCCATACACACAGATTTCATCCGTGTGCACGGACCAGGGACAAAAGTTTAAAGTGCAAAAATAAAAAAAATTATTCCTGCCTCCCTCCAGCGCACTGCCTATTCTTCTCACTTCCGGGGCCGCTCATTAGACTCATGTAATAGTCACTTCAGTGAGAGCTGCAGCCTCAGAAGAGAGAGGAACAGTGGCACTGGAGGGAGGTGAGTATGAAATGACAGGCTGTCCGTGTGCTATCCACGAACCCCCCCCCCCCTCAAAAACAGCCTGTCTCACACGTCTGTGGTTTTCACGGATGTGTGAGACAGGCCTAAGGTTGTTTCACACATCCATTCCAACATATGCCGAAGGCACGGACATACGGGGACATATGATCCCCTATGGCCCCCTTCAGACATCCATTATTTGTCACAGACCGTGTCGACATGTGGAGCAGACGCGTGTCCGTGTGCTCCACACGGTGACATGTCCGTTTTTTGCCAGCACCACGGACCACTTTTGGCCACAAACGTCCATGCACACAGATGTCATCCGTGTGACATCCGTGTAGATGGACCAGGGCCAAGAGTTTAAAGTGCAAAAATAAGGAATTTCATACTCACCTGCCTCTAGCGCTGACAGTTCCGGGCCGCTCATTAGTCTCATCTAATATTCACTGCACTGAGAGCTGCAGCGGACCGAAAGGGAGAGGAATAGCAGTGCTGAAAGGAGGTGAGCATGAAATGACAGGCTGTCTGTGTTCTATCCACAGATAGCACATGGATAGCACACAAATGTGTCACATGTGTAACACACTGATCCACCCCCCCTCAAAAACGGCCTGTTTCACACATCCGTGGTTTCCACGGATGTGTGAAACAGGCCATACGTGTGACATACGTGTGCTGTCCATTTGCTATCCGTGGATAGCACATGCACTGCCTGTTATCTCATACCTCTCTCCAGTGCTGCCTGTTCTTCTCTTTTCAGGGGCGCTGCAGCTCTGAGTGCAGTGAAAATTAAATGAGTCTAATGAGCGGCCCCGGTAGTGAGAGGAACAGGCAGCGCTGAAAAGAGGTGAGTATGAAATTCTTTGTTTTTTAAAGGGAACCTGTCACCTGGATCTAGTCCTCTCTGCTATCACTAGCTGACCCTGGACCTTCCTAGCTATTCCCTAACTATCTCTCTCTGAGCTAAAGGGGCCCTATAACGGTTTAGAAAAATGAATTCGAACTTACATATGGTCCCCATGTAGCAGACTGGAAAGGTGGGCTCTGGGCTCCATGAATCCCTCCTTGTGGTGTCCAAGCACGCCTCGCTGGGCGACATCATTCATGCTGCTTTGCCGCCTCCATTTGGAATCTCCCACACTCTCATCCAGTGTAATGGCCGGTCCGGAACGTCATATCCGGCCCAGTGCATTATGGGCCTGATCACGTGATCGGCCCAGCTCTGCACATGCGCAATGCCCATATTTAAGCCTAGCCGATCACGTAATTAGGCCCATAATGCACCGGGCCGGATATGACGTTCTGGCCTGGCTATTAAACTGGATGGAGGCGGCAAAGCAGCAAAAAGGATAACGCCCAGCGGGGCGTGCTTGGACACCACAAGGAGGGATTCATGGAGCTCAGAGCCTACCCTTTCCAGTCTCCTACATGGGGACCATATGTAAGTTTGAATTCATTTCTCTAAATCGTTATAGGGCCCCTTTAGCTCAGAGAGGGATGGTTAGGGAACAGCTAGGAAGGTGCAGGAACAGCTAGTGATAGAGTGGGCTACATCCAGGTGACAGGTTCCCTTTAACGTAAAAAACTTGGTTCTGGTCCGTGCACGGCTACTAGTTCAAGTGGCTGCCTGGTGACATGTGAAGCTGACCCCGAGCCGGTCAGGCTACGTCTACACCCTCTCCATTGTAGATCACTATTCTCGTTTCTTGGTAGTAGTGCCGGTAAAAGACTTAACAGCTAGGACCGCAGCTAGAGCTTTTCAAGCCCATTTCTGCAGACTCCATGGTTATCCTGAACAGGTACTTACTGATCAAGGTCCAGCGTTAGAGGCATAGGTGTTCCAGGAGTTTTGCAATTTGTACGGCTGCAAGAAAATAAGAACAATGCCGTACCACCCACAGACCAATGGCATGTGCGAAAAGATGAATCAGATAGTGATAGACCTGTTGAAGAGACTGCCACTGGAAGAAAGAAGTATGTGGCTAGAGAAGTTGCCAGGCTTAGTGGACTTATATAATCATATTCCTGTGAATTTCACCAATTGTACTCCTGCCTACCTGATTAGAGCAAGACCTGGCAAGTTGCCCATAGACCAAAGTCTGCTTAATCAGTAAAGATGGAGAGACCTCAGCGGTAGTTTCAAGAGACCGTCTAAAGAAATGCCCTGGACAACTAAGGCACAGAGAAGAAGTCCAAGATGTACCTCAACCCATAGAACAAAAAGAAGAAATGATACATACAGTTCTTGGAGACTTTCCCAAAACGTGGACCCAGATAAATGGAGCAATAGTAGTCCCTGTATTGACTTTTCCCCAAGTTGTCATACCTGAACCAGTGGAGATTCAAGAACCACCTGAAGAACCACCAGCTGCAGTAGAACAACAAAGTCAACCATCTGCTAGCGGTGAATCTGTCAGTCCATGGTGAGTCAAAGACGACACTCTGTATACCCGTGCTACCTAGGTCCACACATAGAATAGTGGATAGTGCACCCACAAAACCAGCAGTACAGTCATGGCCAAAAGTTTTGAGAATGACACCAAAATTATATTTTCACATGATCTGCTGCCGTCTGGTTTTTATTTGTGTTTGTCTGATGTTTATATCACATACAGAAATATAATTGCAAACATATTATGAGTACCAAAAGGTTATATTGACAGTTAGAATGAGTTAATGCAGCAAGTCAATATTTGTAGTGTTGACCCTTCTTCTTCAGGACCTCTGCAATTCTTCTTGGCATGCTCTCAATCAACTTCTGGACCAAATCCTGACTGATAGCAGTCCATTCTTGCATAATCAATGCTTGCATTTTGGCAGAATTTGTTGGTTTTTGTTTGTCCACCAGTCTCTTGATGATTGACCACAAGTTCTCAATGGGATTAAGATCTGGGGAGTCTCCAGGCCATGGACCCAAAATCCCTATGTTTTGTTCCCTGAGCCATTTAGTTATCACCTTTGCTTTATGGCAAGGTGCTCCATCATGGCTGGAAAAGGCATTGTTGGGCGCCAAACTGCTCTTGGAAGGTTGGGAGAAGTTGCTCTTGGAGGACATTCTGGTACCATTCTTTATTCATGGCTGTGTTTTTAGGCAAGACTGTGAGTGAGCCGATTCCCTTGGCTGAGAAGCAACCCCACACATGAATGGTTTCAGGATGCTTTACAGTTGGCATGAGACAAGACTGGTGGTAGCGCTCACCTCTTCTTCTCCGAATAAGCTGTTTTCCAGATGTCCCTAACAATCGAAAAGGGGATTCATCAGAGAAAATGACTTTACCCCAGTCCTCAGCAGTCCACTCCCTGTACCTTTTGCAGAATATCAGTCGTCCCTGATGTTTTTTCTGGAGAGAAGTGGCTTCTTTGCTGCCCTCCTTGAAACCAGGCATTGCTCAAAGAGTCTCTGCCTCACAGTGCGTGCAGAAGCACTCACACCAGCCTGCTGCCATTCCTGAGCAAGCTTGGCACTGCTGGTAGTCCGATCCCGCAGCTGAAACAGTTTTAAGATACGGTCCTGGCGCTTGCTGGTCTTTCTTGGGCGCCCTGGAGCCTTTTTGGCAACAATGGAAGCTCTCTCCTTGAAGTTCTTGATGATGCGATAGATTGTTGACTGAGGTGCAATCTTTCTAGCTGCGATACTCTGCCCTGTTAGGCCATTTTTGTGCAGTGCAATGATGGCTGCACGTGTTTCTTTAGAGATAACCATGGTTAACTGAAGAGAAACAATGATGCCAAGCACCAGCCTCCTTTTAAAGTGTCCAGTGGTGTCATTCTTACTTAATCATGACTGATTGATCGCCAGCCCTGTCCTCATCAACACCCACACCTGTGTTAATGGAACAATCACTAAAACGATGTTAGCTGCTCCTTTTAAGGCAGGACTGCAATGATGTTGAAATGTATTTTGGGGGTTAAAGTTCATTTTCTAGGCAAATATTGACTTCCCTGGAGGGATATATGGCTAGTTCTGTGTTTGAGACTCCTAACCGAGGCTCCACAGACTCTATTTGCATATTCATATTTCCCAGGGGGCAATGTGCCTAGGAATTCACTGTGTTTGAGCGCTTTAGCCAGCTGCCCGCAGTGTTTTCTTGGACTGGTCTCCCTGAGATCAGTGAATACTTTGCAATCTTGGTCTACTAGGCCTTGCTCCCTCCTAGCCAGAATCCTACTCCACACTGATGAGGGGCAACACCCGAAACAGCTGTATGTGGATGGATACCTGGCCTTGGTATTCCCTTGTCATATCTATAAACTTGTAAAAGAGTTGGATATTGACTTAAAGGGCCACTTCATATGGTGGTTATGGTGTTCTCCGCAAGGAGCCACCCCTTGGCTGGGTCCTTCCCTGGAGGGATATATGGCTAGTTCTGTGTTTGAGACTCCTAACCGAGGCTCCACAGACTCTATTTGCATATTCATATTTCCCAGGGGGCAATGTGCCTAGGAATTCACTGTGTTTGAGCGCTTTAGCCAGCTGCCCGCAGTGTTTTCTTGGACTGGTCTCCCTGAGATCAGTGAATACTTTGCAATCTTGGTCTACTAGGCCTTGCTTCCTCCTAGCCAGAATACTACTCCACACTGATGAGGGGCAACACCCCGAAACAGCTGTATGTGGATGGATACCTGGCCTTGGTATTCCCTTGTCATATCTATAAACTTGTAAAAGAGTTGGATATTGACTTAAAGGGCCACTTCATATGGTGGTTATGGTGTTCTCCGCAAGGAGCCACCGCTTGGCTGGGTCCTTCCCTGGAGGGATATATGGCTAGTTCTGTGTTTGAGACTCCTAACCGAGGCTCCACAGACTCTATTTGCATATTCATATTTCCCAGGGGGCAATGTGCCTAGGAATTCACTGTGTTTGAGCGCTTTAGCCAGCTGCCCGCAGTGTTTTCTTGGACTGGTCTCCCTGAGATCAGTGAATACTTTGCAATCTTGGTCTACTAGGCCTTGCTCCCTCCTAGCCAGAATCCTACTCCACACTGATGAGGGGCAACACCCCGAAACAGCTGTATGTGGATGGATACCTGGCCTTGGTATTCCCTTGTCATATCTATAAACTTGTAAAAGAGTTGGATATTGACTTAAAGGGCCACTTCATATGGTGGTTATGGTGTTCTCCGCAAGGAGCCACCCCTTGGCTGGGTCCTTCCCTGGAGGGATATATGGCTAGTTCTGTGTGTTGAGACTCCTAACCGAGGCTCCACAGACTCTATTTGCATATTCATATTTCCCAGGGGGCAATGTGCCTAGGAATTCACTGTGTTTGAGCGCTTTAGCCAGCTGCCCGCAGTGTTTTCTTGGACTGGTCTCCCTGAGATCAGTGAATACTTTGCAATCTTGGTCTACTAGGCCTTGCTCCCTCCTAGCCAGAATCCTTCTCCACACTGATGAGGGGCAACACCCCGAAACAGCTGTATGTGGATGGATACCTGGCCTTGGTATTCCCTTGTCATATCTATAAACTTGTAAAAGAGTTGGATATTGACTTAAAGGGCCACTTCATATGGTGGTTATGGTGTTCTCCGCAAGGAGCCACCCCTTGGCTGGGTCCTTCCCTGGAGGGATATATGGCTAGTTCTGTGTTTGAGACTCCTAACCGAGGCTCCACAGACTCTATTTGCATATTCATATTTCCCAGGGGGCAATGTGCCTAGGAATTCACTGTGTTTGAGCGCTTTAGCCAGCTGCCCGCAGTGTTTTCTTGGACTGGTCTCCCTGAGATCAGTGAATACTTTGCAATCTACACCTGTGTTAATGGAACAATCACTAAAACGATGTTAGCTGCTCCTTTTAAGGCAGGACTGCAATTATGTTGAAATGTGTTTTGGGGGTTAAAGTTAATTTTCTAGGCAAATATTGACTTTGCAAGTAATTGCTGTTAAGCTGATCACTCTTTATGACATTCTGGAGTACATGCAAATTGCCATTAGAAAAACTGAAGCAGTAGACTTTGTAAAAATTAATATTTGGGGGCGTGGCTTGGAGGCTGGTGGCACCGGCCGCTTGAAACCGGAGCTCCCGCTGTACCACCACTAAAGCGGCACGTTACCTGAGGGTTATAACTTGGAAAGACCACCTGCAGCAAGGGGATACCCGCTGGAACCTGAGGAATGCCGAGAGCAGCCCCGAAAAAGCGGGGAGAGGTCACTAAACTCACTGATTTCTTCACTGCTGAAAGGCCCTCATCTCCCAACATGGCGCTGAGAGGATCTGCAGCTCCCTCCCCCTCTTCACGAGGACGACACTCGGCTCGTGCATCTCGCAGCCCAGAGCATCAGAACCCCAGGAGAGATGTCGAGGATCCTGTGGTCACACAGAGGTACCTACGGGACATGTTGTGGTTTCTCAGGAGTTCACTACAGGAGGACTGGAGGGAGATGATAGGGGAGATGCGGCATGAATTGTCCTCCTTAGGGGAAAGGACACACAGGCTAGAAACAAAAATGGGGGAGTTTGCAGCGGCCCACAATGAGCTGTCCACAGACTATGAAGTGATGGATGACGGCCTGAAGCAGGCACATCTGAAAATAGCTGCGCTGGAAGATAAATCTCGAAGGGGAAACTTGAAGATCAGGGGCATCCCGGATAATGAAGGATCGGAGGATCTCATGACTACAGTTCAGCCTATATTGCAGCAGATTCTCCCTGACTCCCCACCGGGAGACTTGAATGTGGACTCAGCGTATCGGCTCCCCAGAGCCCCAAAGGTCAGCAAGACCCTCCCGAGGGATGTACTGATCACTCTCTCGGATCCTAGGAGAGTGGAACAGCTCATGCGTGCGATGAGACAAAGGAAAACTTTAGATTCCCCTTATGAGAACATTGCTCTGTATCCAGACCTCTCCGCCGTAACACTGGCGCGACGCAGAGAATTTGCCCCGCACTGCAAGGTCCTGCGAGACAGAGGCACCCTCTACAGTTGGGGATCCCCTGTGAGCGTCCGATTCAGATACAAAGGGGCCAACCAGGTCTTTACGTCTCCGACGCGCATGGGAAGGGCCCTGCGGGAGTGGGGTCTGACCAACGGAGGACGGGGGTCCCCCCCACCGGAGGCCCCCCGCGCCTCGCCATCTAAGCAGCAACACCGACGCACGGTGACTTCGGATTGGCACACTGTGACATGAACCCGCAACAGAGGAGGTGGTGGTCCTGGGGACCCGAGTAGACTGGAGGCTGTTGTGCCCGGGTAGTACCTATGGGGGCCACAATGGATGGTGCCCCGTGTGGGTGCTGCGTGGGATCGCTTTTTCCAGCCCCACGACCTGAGCCTTGGCTCGTCACACGGTTTACGTACTTGGCATTGTGTTTTGTTCGTTTTTCCCCAGTTTTAATTTTCATTTTTTTCTTGCCCTATTGTCTTTTTCCTCTCCCCTGGACTGCACCTGTTTTAGTGTCTTGTGGGCACCTCCAAAAGCAACATACGAGAGGCGGCTATGTTCTTATTCCTCCCGGAAAGTGCACATGACGATTAAAATTGTTTCACTGAACGCTCGAGGGCTGAACTCACCGGCAAAGAGAAGCCTGGTCTGGAGAGAGGCGAGGAATAGCATGGCAGACATTCTATGCTTACAGGAGACCCACCTAATGGCACAGGACAACCACAGGCTCTCGCATAGGGACTACTCCAGATCGTTTTTTGCTAATGATGCCCTTAAGAAATCCGGGACATGCATACTCGTTAAGAACACTGTTCCTTTCCATCTACTTGAGTCTCATGCGGACCCGGGGGGGCGGTTTCTGGTGGTGAAATGTGAAATCGCGGGCTCCCCCTTGGTCCTGGTAACAGTTTACTGTCCTAATGTGTCCCAGCTCTCCTATTTAAGATCCTTCCTGCGCTAGGCTCTGAAGGACCCGCACTGTTTCTTGATTATCTGCGGGGACTTCAATGTAGTCCCAGATAGGGCGATGGACAGGTCCTCCGGGGGGGGCCGGGAGTGTGGCCCCATGTGCAAGGAGTTTCATCTCCATGACATATGGAGGTACTCCACACCACCGAAAGGGGTTACTCCCACTTTTCCCAGAGACACGGGTCGTACTCGCGCATTGATTTTTTTTTTAGTCAATGACGTCTCGCTGCCGGCCTGTGTCTCTGCGGAGGTGGGACTGATCACGTGGTCCGACCATGCCCCGGTCTCCCTGGAGGTGATCCTGGGAACCCGTCGCCCGTCCCCGGGCAAGTGGAGGTTAAACACGGAGCTCTTGACAGACAAGGTGATGATCTCTGATATGCCGGTAAGACTTAAAGAATATTTCAAACATAATGATAATGGGGAGGTGGGGGACAATGTCCTGTGGGACGCACATAAAGCCTATTGTAGGGGGATTTTCCTCCAGAGGGCCTCGACCCTGAAGAGAGAGAGGAGCAGACGTAGGAGGGAGCTTACAACAAAGCTCCTATCCTTAGAGCGAGTTAACAAGACTACTCCATCGGCGGAGCAGGCCACTGTTATAGCCCAGACACGAGCAGAGCTACGAGACCTTCTATTACTCCAACACGCTCGACACGTGCGTCGGCTGAAATCAAAATTTTATGAGTCGGGGGATAAGGCTGGGGCTCTCCTTGCAAAAAGAATTAAGAAGAGGGCTGAAAAAACAGCCGTAATTAAGATAACTGACGAAGGGGGAGCGACGGTTCGGGACCCGGGCAAAATAGCCGAAGTCTTTGCCGAGTTTTATGAGAGGCTATATAATTTAAGGGAGGACCCGTCCACCCCCCAGCCCACGGGAGAGGCGATCGAAGCCTTCCTTGGGGGTCTACGGCTCCTCGAGTGTCCCAGGCTCAGCTGGATTCCCTAAACCGTCCTTTTACGGTGGAGGAAGTAGAAAAGGTTATCGCCTCGACTAAAGCTCACTCGGCCCCGGGCCCTGACGGGCTACCCAATGACTACTACAGGACTTTCCCGGGGATACTGGCCCCATACCTGACCAGACTGTTCTGCAAATGGCAGAAAGAGGGACAAATACCGGCGGCAAACTTGGAGGCTACTATAGTCACCATCCCAAAGCCGGGGAAGCCTCAGGAATTGCCGGGCAGCTACAGACCGATATCTCTCCTCAATTGTGATCTAAAGATATTTTCTAAACTTCTGGCTGCCCGGCTCCTGGGGGTGGTATCGGACCTCGTGGAACCTGACCAGGTTGGCTTTGTGCCCGCAAGACAGGTGAGAGATGGTTCCCGTAGGATGATCGACCTTGTTAGACTGGCGGAGTTGGGGGATGCCCCCAGTGTATTCCTGTCTCTGGACGCTGAAAAAGCGTTTGACAGGGTGCACTGGGGGTATTTGGAGGCTGTGCTGAGACGTTTTGGGATACAGGGCCCTATCCTCTCGGCAATAATGGCCCTATACTCCGACCCGAACGCCAGGGTCTTGTCGTCGGGGTTCCTCTCGCCTGCCTTTAAGATCACGAACGGGACACGCCAGGGGTGCCCCCTGTCACCGGTCATTTATGCCCTGGCAGTGGAGCCCCTGGCGGCCGCCCTCAGGTCCCACCCCGATGTCTCGGGGATTCCGGTCGGCCCCGCTGAACATGTGGTGGGGCTGTACGCGGATGATATTATTATCTCGTGTACTCGGCTGGAGTCCTCCCTCCCTGCGGTTTTAAAGATTTTACACGCCTACTCAGCGGTGTCATATTATAAGCTGAACGCCTCCAAGTCCCTGCTAATGCCAGTGGGGGTACCGAGAGATCTCCTCACGTCGATAGCGGCGTTAGTCCTGTTTCAGATAGCTCCGCGGGGAATCCCGTACCTCGGGATAATCCTATGCCCCTCTAAGGACATTGTTCGGAGGAATATGGAACAACTGTATGATAATATAGCGCGAGATATGGGGTCGCACCCGATTGGAACTCTGTCGTGGGTGGCTAGGATCCAGGCCCTTAACATGCTCATCCTACCGAGGATCAGGGGCGGACTGGCCCGGCGGGAGATCGGGAGATCCCCCGGGGGCCCCGACACTTTTTAGCCCCGCCCACTTAGCCACGCCCCCATACCCCCCCTGGGCCCTGCAGGGAGATGTGTGAGGCCCCCCCCTGTACTATCACTAATCATATCGGCGCACTGCCGATATGATTAGTGATTATTTCTTGTGTTGCAGCAGCAAAGCTTGGAGAGAGCTCTCCGTGCTTTGCCTGCTGTTGCGGTGCCGCCCAGCCTCCTCTGCGCAGCGCGACACTGCCGGCGCGTGCGCAGATGGAGACAGTCACAGCCTGCGATGACTGCCTCCATCCAGGCTGTGTGCACACTCACTGTGCAGGTGCCGGCAGCGTCTCTGCAGAGGAGAGGGACCCGCCCCAGCAGCCAAGCAGCCCAGCGTGACTATAAAGGCGGGGGGCAGGGGAAGGAGGCTTGGGTGAGAAGGGGGGTCGTCCTGGTAACTGAGGAGCCTGCAGCCTGGAGCCTGCAGCCTGGAGCCTGCAGCCTGGAGCCTGCAGCCTGGAACCTGCAGCCTGGAGCCTGGAGCCTGGAGATCCCAGACATCCCAGACATCCCAGACTGTGCTGCAGCCTCCACCATCCAGTCTCACCTGCTGAGGGCCTGTAGTACTGTGCAGCATTTACATTTATGAGGAGATGCTGCTGCTGCTGCTTCTACTACTGCCCCCAGCATGGTGCCCTCTGGGAGGTCCCACAGGGCATCACTGGCTGCCTTAGTATGAAGCAAACACTGTGGGAGCTCCCTGATGGCACCATACTGGGGTGCAGTGAGAGCCTAACCTCATGGAGCCCCTTGATCTCTATCTACAATCCCTGACTGGGCCCCATGAACTCTATGTACTCCCCTGAGTGGGCCCTGTAATCTCTATGTATGCCTATGAGTGGCCCCCATGATGATCTCTATGCACGCCCGAGTGGGCCCCGTAATCTCTATGTACGCCTCTGAGTGTGCACCATGATCTCTATGTACGCCTATGTGTTGGCCCCATGATGATCTCTATGTACGCCTATGTGTGGGCCCCGTGATCTCTATGTACGCCTATGTGTGGGCCCCATGATCTCTATGTACGCCTATGTGTGGGCCCCATGATCTCTATGTACGCCTATGTGTGGGCCCCATGATGATCTCTATGTACGCATATGTGTGGGCCCCGTGATCTCTATGTACGCCTATGTGTGGGCCCCATGATCTCTATGTACACCTATGTGTGGGCCCCATGATGATCTCTATGTACGCATATGTGTGGGCCCCATGATGATCTCTATGTACGCATATGTGTGGGCCCCGTGATGATCTCTATGCACGCCCGAGTGGGCCCCGTAATCTCTATGTACGCCTCTGAGTGTGCACCATGATCTCTATGTACGCCTATGTGTTGGCCCCATGATGATCTCTATGTACGCCTATGTGTGGGCCCCGTGATCTCTATGTACGCCTATGTGTGGGCCCCGTGATCTCTATGTACGCCTATGTGTGGGCCCCATGATCTCTATGTACGCCTCTGAGTGTGCACCATGATCTCTATGTACGCCTATGTGTGGGCCCCATGATGATCTCTATGTACGCATATGTGTGGGCCCCGTGATCTCTATGTACGCCTATGTGTGGGCCCCATGATCTCTATGTACACCTATGTGTGGGCCCCATGATGATCTCTATGTACGCATATGTGTGGGCCCCGTGATCTCTATGTACGCCTATGTGTGGGCCCATGATCTCTATGTACGTCTGTGTGTGGGCCCCATGATCTCTATGTGCGCCTATGTGTGGGCCACACGATCTCTATGTACGTCTATGTGTGTGGGCCACACGATCTCTATGTACACCTCTGAGTGGGCCCCATGATCTATATGTACGCCTATGTGTGGGCCCCATGATGATCTCTATGTACGCATATGTGTGGGCCCCGTGATCTCTATGTACGCCTATGTGTGGGCCCCATGATCTCTATGTACGCCTATGTGTGGGCCCCATGATCTCTATGTACGCCTCTGAGTGTGCACCATGATCTCTATGTACGCCTATGTGTGGGCCCCATGATGATCTCTATGTACGCATATGTGTGGGCCCCGTGATCTCTATGTACGCCTATGTGTGGGCCCCATGATCTCTATGTACGCCTATGTGTGGGCCCCATGATGATCTCTATGTACGCATATGTGTGGGCCCCGTGATCTCTATGTACGCCTATGTGTGGGCCCATGATCTCTATGTACGTCTATGTGTGTGGGCCCCATGATCTCTATGTGCGCCTATGTGTGGGCCACACGATCTCTATGTACACCTCTGAGTGGGCCCCATGATCTATATGTACGCCTATGTGTGGGCCCCATGATGATCTCTATGTACGCATCTGAGTGTGCACCATGATCTCTATGTACGCCTATGTGTGGGCCCCATGATCTCTATGTACGCTATATGTGGGCCCCATGATCTCTATGTGCGCTTATGTGTGGGGCCCATGATCTCTATGTACGCATCTGAGTGGGCCCATGATCTCTATGTGCACCTCTGTGTGGGCCCCATAATCTCTATGTACGCCTCTGAGTGGGCCCCATGATGATCTCTATGTGCGCCTATGTGTGGGCCCCATGATTACCTCTATGCACGCCCCTGAGTGGGCCCCGTAATCTGTATGTACGCCTATGTGTGGGCCCCATGATCTCTATGTACGCCTATGTGTGGGCCCCATGATCTCTATGTACGCCTATGTGTGGGCCCCATGATGATCTCTATGTACGCCTATGTGTGGGCCCCATGATGATCTCTATGTATGCCCCTGATGGGGCCCCATGATCTCTATGTACGCCCCTGATTGGCCCCATGATCTCTATGTCCGCCCCTAAGGGGCCCCCTGTAATCTCTATGTGGCCCTCACCTCCACTTGGCAGTAGTAGAAGCAGCATCTCCATAGTGTGGCATTCACACTACATGCTGCACTGTACAGGACTCCGAGCCAGCAGCAGGACGGATGAGGAGGTAACTGTCTGGGACCCTTGACTGAGGCTGGCAGGACATACTACTGGGCAATGGGCAGGATTATCATGCCCATTGGCCGGCATATGTCATGCCAGCCTCGAGTGGTACTATCATGCATGCCCATTGCTTAGTATGTCTTGCCAGCGTCTGCGGTACTATCATGCCCACCCAGCATGTCCTAACAGCCATTGGTAGTACTAGCATGATAGTACCACAGAGGCTGGCAGTACATACTGGGCAATGGGCATAATAGTACCACAAAGGCTGGGAGGACATTCTGGGTAATGGGCATAATAGTACCACCAGTAGACTGACTAGGCTGTCTCCAGGGCTCCGTCTCCCCTCCTCGCTGCTGTTAGGCTGGGTTAACATTGCACTTATGCTGTGTGTTACAACGGATCCGTTGTAAATCAGCACAAATGCAATGTACCGTAGACTTGCATTGCAAAAATGCATACTAACGCTTGCAAAAATAGGCATGCGTTTGAAAGCATGCATTATTTGCAATGCACAGGAAAACATGGTCGCCGGGTGTAGGCCAGCTAAGCACTTCTCTAACAGCTGTGTTCTAATGTTAAGGCACCATTACACACAACGATATCGCTAACGATATCCTTGCAACGTCACCGGTTTTGTGACGCTGCAGCGACCTCGCAGTGATATCGCTGTGTGTGACATGCTGCAACGACTGGCGATCAGCTAGCTGAACGTTGCAGAATGGCCGGGACCATTTTTCGGGCGTTGGTGTGCCGCTGTCACGCATGCATCGGCATGTGTGACAGGGTCCAACGACCAGCGATGTTCATACACCAAGGTACACATCGGGTAACTAGGCACAGCGCTGTGCTTAGATACCCGATGTGTACCTTGTTTACCAGTATTATCGCTGATCGCTGGTGAGTCTGCCTGTTTGACAGCTCACCAGCGACCACACAGCGATGTTCCAGCGATCCCGGCCAGGTCGTTTCGCTGGAACATCGCAGCATGTAACTGGGCCTTTATTCTGTGCCTGCTTACCTGTCAGCAGACATATTTGTCTGATGGCAATGATGCAGCAGAGCTGAAGACAAGAAGATCTGTGGATTACGTCGGACCGAGGATTTTTTTTTTTATTGAAGATTGAGTCTCTAAATGTGTTGTGTTTGATTTTTCTTAAAAAATGTTTTTCTCTGTGTTGTTTTTTTTCTGTTTACTAGAAATTTGGTGGCCATGTCTAGTTTGGCGTGACGCCATGAATTTCAGGCTTAGTACAAGCTGATAATATAAAGCTGGTACTAATCCCATTATTGCCCAATGTGCCACCCCGCACCAGGGCCGCTGGAAGAGTCGGATAAAACACCTGAATGCGCCAATTTCAGGGGTGGCTGCGGGCTGCCGTTTTCAGAGTGGGGGGCCCAGAATGCTTGGACCTTACCATGCTGAGAATCCCAGCTCCCAGCTGCCTAGTTTTAACTGGCTGGCAATCAAAATATGGCGGGAGCCCATGCATTTTTTTTTTTTTTTTTAAATAATTAAAAAAAAAATATTGGGCTTTCCTGCCTTTTGATCCCCAGCCAAGGTAAAGCCAGGCAGCTGAAGGTGGCAGGCTGTAGCTGTCTGCTTTATCTGACCTAATAATCAAAAATTCCGCGGAGCGCTAAGTCATTTTTTTTTTTATTAATTACTTTTTCCCACACTTCTGTGTGTGTGACAGACCCAACAGCTAATCACAGACACTGACAGAGAATGGGCGTCTGTGATTGGCTGCTTGAGTAACCTGAAAGCAGCCCATACATAGTACCATACTAGAATGTATGGGCTGATTGTAGATTGCTCTAACAGCCAATCACAGATGCACATCCTCTTTGACCGCATCTGTGATTGGCTGTTGGGTCTGTCACATATAGAAGTGTGAAAAATCATTTTTAAAAACATGATTTAGCGCTCCACAGACTTTTTGATTCTCACCGCAGATAAAGCAGACAGCTACGGCCTGCCACCCCCAGCTACCTGGCTTTACCTTGGTTGGGGATCAAAAGACAGATAAGCCTAATATTTGTTTTAAACTTATGTAAAATATATATTTTTTTTAAATGCGTGGGCTCCCGACATATGTTGATGGCCAGCCAGCAAAAACAAGGCAGCTGGGGGCTGGGATTCTCAGCATGGTAGGGCTCAAGCGTTATTGGCCCCCTACACTGATAATCGCAGCCCGCAGCCACCCCTGAAAATGGCGCATTCTTCATAGCACCATTTTCAGGCACTTTAGCCGGCTCTTCCAGTGGCTCTGGTGGTGAGTGGCACCTTGGGTAATAAAAGGGTTAGTACCAGGCCAGCTTTGTATTATCAGCTGGTACTAAGCCCAAACGTCATGGTGTCATGCCAAATTAGACATGTCCACCATGAATTTCAAGTAAACAGAAAAAAAAAACAGAAATTTTTTTTTATTAAAAATAAATCACAAAACACATTTAGGGACTCCATCTTTAATTTTAAAAAAATCCTTGTTCTGATGAAATCCACGGGTCTTCTGTCTTCAGCTCTGCTACATCTTTGCCATCAGACAAATATGTCTGTCAACAAGGATGAGCAGGCACAGAATGACACTTTAGCACTGTTACTGTGTAGTGCGGCACTATGTTTCTTTTTTTGTCATTTCATTTAGTGTAGAAATCTTGGGAAAAGTGTGGATTGTGCTCTGGAAGTAAGTCAGGTATAGCTAACTATGTTGTTTTCTGCAGAGATGTCCTGCATAGAAGACATGATATTGGTCTGCGACAGATAAAGAACTTCACCTGTCCTAGAGACATCACTGGTGAGTATGTGTATTACTTATACACACACACTGACACTATATACAGAGCTCCTGTTTATAATGTCAATGGTGATCATTGCATTACCTGTACACTGACACTATATACAGAGCTTTTTTACAATTTTTATTATTTTAGTATTATTTGTCACTATGTGGTGGCATTATGTGCTTTGGTCATGACATGACGGTATTTGTCCTTTGTATGTAGTATTATTCAATCACTATGTGGTGGTAATATGTGGTCTCATGGTGTGGCAGTATGTGGTAGCATTTGATCACTATGGGGTGGTATTAAGTGCTTTGGTCATGGTGTAGCGGTATTTGTGTATTGTATGTGGCATTATTTGGGCACTATATGGTGGTAATATGTGATCTGGTCACGGTGTGGTGGTATTTCTGCCTTCTATGTGGTATTATTGGTCTTGGTAGAGTGGATTGTGGATGGTGATTTGTTTTATCTGATATCTATCAGTGGAAATTTCTTTATTTCCAATAGATATTAAATACTTGGATGTTTAACCCCTCCCTGTCCTGTGACACAGCAGCAGAGATGCAGTTACAGAGGTTCGCCAGAGAAAGCAAGTTGAGCATTTGGTGAAATGTTCACCTCAGTATTTATAAGACAAAACCAGGCGAGGGTGAGAAATGCAGAAAACATGACCTGTGATTGCTCAACTCCTGCTTTTGTCTTACAAATACTGTGGGAAAAACCTCACATCAAATGCTCAAAGCTCCACATTCTTCTGATGGTGCAGATTCCACCAATAAATAAGTGATCACCTTCCTAACCTGTGCATCGCTGAGAACTTGTTTTCACCAAAAAATCCCTTTAATGCAAACTATAGTAATTGTACATCACAGTAATGGTGAGCGCACAGTAATGGTGAGCGCACAGTGATGTGCAGGAGCCGCCCGGGTTTTATAGTCCACGCTACACTATAATAGGTATATCGCATAACAGGTACTTGTATTTAGCTGAAGAATGGGTGGGCCCGCGTGGGTCCAGGTGGGTGGGCCCCTGGAGTCCATTTTCCTGGTGGGCCCCAGACACCCCAGTCCGGCGCTGCCGAGGATCCTCTACGTTTTGCGCGGGATTCCTGTGGTGATCCCCAATAGGTGGTTTGCCAAATTCCAGAGACTGATTAATAATTACATATGGACCCACAAACACCCCCGCATAGCGAAAGCAGTCATTTATCTGCCCCTCCGTCGGGGAGGTATGGGGATACCGGATTTGAGGAAAACACATAGAGCGGGAATCCTCGAGGAGACGAAGTCTTGGTGGACCCTCCCGACACATAAAAAATGGGTCCACATTGAAGCTTCTGAGGCGGTGGGGGGAGACTTGAAAAAGAATTTGATCTTGGAGGCGGTGCGCCCGGGGTCTTGGAAGCCAAGATTAGAGACGATGCAAGCATTATGGTGGCACTGGGGACGCTCGCCCCGGACGTGGACAGACTTCCCCCCGTCTAAAGTCCCCATACGTGCTCTCAGGGAGTTTCTCCCATCCCTGAACGTGCGGCTGTGGGAGGGAGCGGGGATGATCACACTGGGTGACTGTTATAAAAATGGCCAGCTGACGTCCTTTACAGACCTGGTAAATTTACACCCGGAAATGCGGCCTCATGTTCTGCAATATCTCCAAGTGAAGCATTTTCTCGGCACTTTAACACTGGGTGAGGAACCCCACCTCGTGCGGTCCAGCTTCCAGAGGTTTCTCTTCTCGGATCCATCGGTCCGGAAGGGTTATTCTGCCCTTTATAAGGAATTGGTCTCACTGGGGACACCAGAAAAGCTACCCTACATGTCCCAAAGGGAAAGGGATCTGGGCTTTTCTGCCTCGGCGGAGGAGTGGTACCGCACGGCTGGGGACCTTCAGAAGTCCTCGAGGTGTATTAATCACCTCGAGAACATGAAAAAACTACAGCTGAGGTGGTATGTCCCCCCGGCCAAACTAGCAAAATTTGACGCTACGTTACCCCCCACGTGCTGGAGATTGTGTGGTCAAAAGGGTACTTTAGTCCATATGTGGTGGACTTGTCCGGCGGTGGCCTCTTTTTGGACACTGGTGGAGAGTTTGATTCAGTCGGTGACTGGGATCCCGGACTCGCTTACATCGGAGCTTGCTCTGCTGCATATAGGGATATCCTCTGTTCCTCTGCCTCTCCGGGATGTGGTCTCTTACATACTGATAGCTGCGCGATTAGTAGTGGCGACTAATTGGAAGTCCCCCTCTCCCCCTTCATTGCGTGAGGTAATTGAAAAGACGAATAAAATCCTTCAGCAGGAATACTTCCTGGCATTAGACCGCCAATCCAGGTCCAGAGCCGAGGCGAACTGGGACATCTGGGCAACTCACCCCTTAGCGGCCAAATCGCCTTGCCCGCAGCTACAGAGGGTCGATGGGGAGGACCTGAACCCCCCCTCACCTAGTTATTTGAATGAATAGGGCAGTTCTGGGTGCCTATGTGGGAGTCCTAAGCGGGACAGTGACACAGCAACACTTCACATGCCCACGGATAATAGAGACCAGCCTGTGGCTATGACTTGGTGCGATCCTCCCCCCCCACCCATCCTTCCCACTTCTTCCCTGATTATTATTATTGTTATGTCTTCTGTTTACTTGCGTACGTGTTGGTGTTTATGTATGTTCTGTTGAAAACTTTCAATAAAAACTTAATGATAAAAAAAAAAAAATTTGTATCATTCTCAAAACTTTTGGCCATGACTGTAGACACAAGAAACCAGGACAGACCATCAGAAATACCTGTACTGCGTAGATCCACTCGTAGTAACATAGGTCAGATCCCATCCCGTTACAGGGAATTTTAGCAAGCTAAGTGGATAAGTTTCACCAGTTTAAAAATGTAAATATGTTTTGTTTTTATGTAACCTTGTAAATAAGCGTACCGTGCCTACAGGACTAACTGTATGAACTTTTGAGCCTTCTTGAACATTTAATTTTTTTTAGTTCATTCTATTTTTATTGAAACACAGGTCATACAAATATGCATATGATAAATTGCAAAACTTCAGGGTGATCACTTGGTCGCGCAAGACCGACATCGATGGTACAGTTTAATCATTGCAGTGATTCTTCCATGGATTTGTGCCCTACTAGGTGATGAATCTTATAATGTGGTTTCCGGGGAATATTGCCATAGGTGGAGGGAAGGTAGTAAGCATATACATAAGTGGTCACCATCAGTTTACTAGGTTGGTTGCCTCGGCTACCTATTCGGAGGTACTTCGGTATATAGGCAATATATTTGTCTGAGGCCTTGGTGGGTTGGTCATATGTGGGGTGCCCTTATCAACTGGTTTGTGTTGAGGTCGGGCTTTGACTTGATCTGGTGAGTTAGTTGATCAATTGGTGTCTGATGGGGTAGCTTGTGTTGGGCCTGTGGGGGCAACTGACTCTGTGTGGGATGGGGGACTTCGTGTGGGTTGGGGTATCGGCGGGAAGCTGGTAGGGCGGGTTGGGTGGGGTATATGTGCGATGCTGGGTATGGGAGAGGTGGGTGGCGGGGGGTTAATGTCGCTGCTTGGGGGGGGTATGGCGCCTGGGGTGCTGGATCATTTACCCCGGCTGGCGCTGTCTGGCCTGGGGTGTCTATGTGAGTGGTCTGGAAGAGTCGGGGGAGTCCCAGTACATTATCCATTCCACCCAGACTGTATTGAAGCAGTCCATTGATCCCGCGCTCTCGGCCGCTCCTCCATCCTGAAGATGTCCATCATCTCTGCGTACCACTCTGCCAGGGGAGGTTGTTGTGTGGATTTCCAATATCTTGGGATGACAGACCTGGCGGCCGAAAGGCAAAACTGTAGGATGTCGGTTTCCCCTTCCTTCTTTTTCCTCTGTTTCCTCTTTTCACTTCTTCTCACTTTCTTCCCTCCCTATTAGAAGTTTGTTACTCAATATACTGGTCTTGGTTTGTTGCTATAGACTAAGATTAATACTTGATTGTATTTCAGTAGACATGTTTATTTTCAACACACTGCTGTTTTGATGTGAATTGACTCACAATAAAATCTGATTTACCACAAAACTGTAGGATGTCTTTTTTGATGGATTTGGTAGTTCCAGGGTATACCGACAGCAGGGCCATTTCTAATGTGCCAACCAGTTGTTTCCTGGTTATACGGTTGTAGGTGCGGAACACTCCCTCCCAGAAGCTCTTGATTGCTGGACAGTCCCACCAAATGTGGAGCATAGTGCCAATGTCTGTATTGCAGTGCCAGCATCTCTCGGAGATCGAGGGGAAAATAGCGCTTAGCCTGGCTGTGTAGCGGTACCATCTAAATAGTACCTTGTAGTTTCTCTCCTGGTCTGTGCATATATTTGCCATTTTACGGGTGAATAAGAAGCTTTTCTGCCAGTCTGCTGTGGAAAGAATTTTCCCTAGTTCCTTCTCCTAGGCCGACTGGTAGGATCGCCTCTCGGTCGCCTTTTCTCTTATGATGATGCGGTGTATTTCGGAGACTGTATGAGGGGAGGGAGTTCCTTTGGAAGAGTTCCTCCATGGGGGAGGGGTCTGAGCTTAGCTGATTGGGCTGTTGAGGAGAGATAGGATCGGAGCTGGAGGAACTCGTACCAGCATATTGGCTGGGATGGTGCGTAACTTTGTAGTGACTCGAAGGTGGGTATTTCGCCTTGGTGGAGTATCTGCCCCAGGCGTACGTCCTCCTTGCTTGTCCAGCACAGGAAGGAGTTCCTGTTCGTCCTGGTGGGAAAGCTGGGTTTGAGAAGAGGGGAGTGAGTGGGCCCATTGTCCTGCCTACTGGGGATCCCTTGAGGTATGACTGCCAGATTTTTAATGTGCCTATAGTAAGGTCGGATGGGGTGCCAATCTGTGTTAGGTCTATGGGGTTTATCCAAGGGAGGTAGTGTAGCGGTGTGGATATGTTTTCCTGTTCCAGGGCTACCCATTGCTTGGTTTGGGATTTGTATTGCCAGTCGAGTAGTCGTGTCATCGAGGTTGCGATGAAATAGGTGAAGAAGTCGGGTAGTCCCGTTCCACCTAATTCGGCTGGGGCTGTGAGGGTACTCATGCTCACTCTGGGTCTCCCTCCCTTCCATATGAACCTCCCTGTAGTTGCTTGGAATTTAGTGAAGAAGTTTCTGTGTGGGCGTATGGGGATTGTTTGGAAGACGTATAGGATGTGGGGGAGTATGTCCATCTTAATGACATTCATCCTCCCCATCCAGGACAATTGGAGGGTGCTATAGGTGGATGTTCATGCTTCAAGTTGAGAAAGGAGGGGTTGGTAGTTGAGTGCGAAGAGTTTTGATGGGTCAGACGGGATGTATACCCCTAGGTATTTAATGGCCTCTACTTTCCACTTAAAGGGGAAGTTCGATTTCAGGGCAGAGACTTCCTTTAGGGGTAGAGTTATGTTTAGCACCTCTGATTTTGTGTAATTAATTTTAAAATTGCTCAGGGAGCCGAAGGTCTTGAATTCCTTCAATAGTGATGGGGTTGAGATCCTCGGTTGGGAGATGTACAATAGTAGGTCGTCGGCGAACATCGCCACTTTGTGGTGGGATGTGTATGTCTGTAGGCCATGTATGTCGTCGAGGGGGTAGAGTAGAGGGATAATATTTTGTGTAGGAACTTGTGGCCTAGGCCAATCTGCACTAATGTCTCCCTCATGAAGCCCCAGGTGACCCTGTCAAATGCCTTTTCTGCGTCTACCAATAAGATGTTGAGGGGTATGTTGAGTGCTCCGGCTTTGTTGATCAGGAGCAGAGTTTTAATGGTATTGTCTCTAGCTTCACGGCCTTTGACAAAGCCCACCTGGTCCATTTTGATGATGGGAGGGAGTAGGGGAGCCAGTCGGTCTGTTGGATTTTTGTGTATAGCTTCATGTAGACATTTAGGAGGGAAATTGGTCTATAGTTGGTAGCTACTGTGTGGTCTCGTCCAGGTTTGGGAAGGATACTTATATGTGCTTCTAGTGATTGGGGGGTAAAGTCAGTACCATCGGAGATGGAGTTGAAGGTTGCCCACAGCTGTGGTGTCAGTTGGGCTTGTATCGTTTTATAGAAAGTCAGGGTGAATCCATCTGGGCTGGAGCACTTGGATGTTGGGGTGGATTTTATGGCCGTTTGGATCTCTTGTTCGGTTATCTCAGCTTCTAGTGCCGCGATGTCTGCTTCCCCTAAGGCAGGGAGTGCCGTGGATGTTACATAGTTATGTATTTTCCGTTGCAACTTGTCTGGTGTAATGTCTGAGAATTTCCTTTTAAGGTTGTATAGGTTTTCGTAATATGTCTGGAATACCTCTAGGATTTCAGAGGGGTTGTATGTGTCTGACCCAATGGTGGTCTTAATTTTCGGGACGTAGATGTGATTCGTCCTTGGGGCGGCCGCATTTGTTGGATACCCTGTAGTAGTAGCATTTGTTTTTTTCTGCTTGTCTCTTAAAGGTTTGGTTTAATATTCCCTTGAGTTCCTGCCGTTTTAGAGTGAGGTCCCCGTATGTCTGTCGTGCCAGCGTGCGTTTGTGGGTCGTCTCTAAGCTATGGATTTGGGAGAGAAGGTCATTGATCTTTTCAGTTCTAATTCTCTTCAGTCAGGCCCCGTGTTTTATGAGTGTTCTCCTCAGGCAACACTTCAGGGCTTCCCATTTGATGCGCTGTGTGGTCATGTCATGTTTATGGACCTGGGTGAATGTCACGATGTCATTCTTCAGCTCCGTCAGGCATGTGTTGTCTTTCAGGAGGTTACTGTTGAGTCTCCAGGTCCATGGTCTTTGAGAGGTGTCTGTTAGTGTCAGGGTCAGAAATGTTGGGGCATGATCTGATAGAAGGATGTCCCCAATGTGGGCCATGGGGTTCCAGGCGAGAGTACCGTGACTCACCAGGAACATGTCGATGCGACTATACGAGTTGTGTATATGTGAATAGTATGTGCAGTCTTTCCCTTGGGGATTGAGGATCCGGCATATGTCGATGAGTTGGAGAGTGTGGAGGAGTTTTTTTGAAGGCCCTTCGTCGTGTGGTAGGGATGGCACCCCTACCTGACGTGGAGTCTATGGTGGGGTCTAGGGTAAAGTTGAAGTCGCCTCCAATTATCGTTGTCTCTTTGGCGAATTCAGTGAGTCGGAGTAGGAGGGCCCTGCCGACTGTGAGGCTGTGGCCGGGATTATCTATGACGGCCGGTATGTGTCTCCCAGGATGTGCTCCCTCCACGTACAGGTAGCACTCCACCCCGGGGTTTTGGTGTGGATTTTCCTTCTGGTCTGTAAGGGGTTAAAAGGAAGCAGGAACACTGGGGGAGGTTCCTAGTTGGAGTGCGAGTAACTCATGAACAGACAGTCTAAGTAAGACCCGGAAGGGAAAGGAACAAGTGTGCCGAAATAACACAGCCTTAGGCTGGTTTCACACTACGATTTTTCTAAATCCGATGCTGTCCGATGAAAATCGGACAGCATCGGATCCGAATTTGGCCCCATGCAGCCCTATGGGCATCGGACCGAATCGGATGTGCACTAAATGCCATCCGATTTGGTCCGATCCGATTCTGTCCGATTTTATTATCAGTGCAAAAATCGGAGCATGCTGCGATTTTTGCACCGAAAATAAAATCTGACAGACTCAGATCGGACCAAATCGGATGGCATTTAGTGCACATCCGATCCGACTCGATCCCTTTAACATGGGGCCCTATGGAGCAGGGTCCGAGGAAACATCTGATGTTTCCTCGGACCCTATTTTAGTGTACTGAGCATGCTCAGTACATGCTCAATACACTAAACCTATTGTGTGCCGCCTAATTTAACTTCTGCAATGTATGTACATACATTGCAGAAGTTAAATATAAGTTAAAACAAGTGTTTAAAATAAAAATCTTTATTCTCACCTGCCAGAGCTCCCACGGCGTCTCCAGCTAAGCCGTTCGGTAACAGGATCTGTGATGATGTCAGAACCCGATCAGCTGATCGGGTCACATGACTGGTTACCGCGGTAACCGCTGACGCTTTTGACGTCATCACAGGTCCTGTACACCCAATCGGCTGCAGCTGGAGACGCCGAGGGAGCGCTGGCAGGTGAGAATAAAGATTTTTTATGTGGAAATGACAGCAGAGGGGACATGAGGGGGGCCATGAGAGGGGGACAGGAGGGGGGATAGCAGGGGACAGTAGGGAGAGAGTAGGGGGACAGTAGGGCAAAACAGGGGGGCAGCAGGGGGACAGCAGGGAGACAGCAAGATGACAGGAGGGAGAGAGGAGGGGGAGCTACGTGACAGGCCAAACTGATCCTGCAAAAAGTAGGATTCGGATGCCTATTTGGCAACCGATTGCAGGATTCAGTTTGGATCCGATGCTGTCCGATTTTCATCGGACAGCATCGGATTTAGAAAAATCGTTATGTGAAAGTAGCCTTACCTGTGGAGTCTCCTCCTGTGGAGCAGCCAGGTCAGATCCTGACAGAGGGTCAGGATATACACAGGGCACTGTAAAATTTGTACCTGCTGTTCTCCGGATCCGGGAGGTATTTGAGACTGTGGACTTGTGAATAATAAACCGTGTGCTGTGAACTTCTGTGCCTGGGTCCCTGCCTTCTGCCGTGCAAACCGACATCGCCACCTCACATAAGGTGGAGAATGCGGGCAAAGCAGTCTTGTGAGGTGCAGCAACCCAGCATACCCAGTAGCACATGTCCCTGATTCGAGCAGCCAAGCTACAGTACAAACCCGCAGGCAGCATGGAGGACCTGCTCAAGCACCTGGTGCAGGCTCAGCAACAGCAGCAACAAATGCAGCAGCAGCAACAACTGTACCCACAGCAGCAACAGATGCACCAGAGCAGCAGGCCACCCAACAGGAGATGAATCAGCTCATGATCCGACAACTGGACCTCCTGACCGCGGAGCTCCGGGCCAGGCCAGCGGCTTCATCCCCGGGACCAGGCGAGGACTGCAGTGTCAGGACAGCGGTAAGGCGAGTGTTGCAAAAGATGACCCCAGGGGATGATGTGGAGGCTTTCCTGACTGTGTTTGAGCGGGTAGCGGAGAGGGAGAAACTGCCGGCCGGCCAGTGGGCCGAAGTATTGGCGCCCTATCTGACTGGTGAGCCCCAAAAAGCGTACCTGTACCTCTGTACTGAGGACGCCCTGGATTACGGGGCCCTGAAGGGTGAAATTCTTGCTCGGTTGGGGGTGAATACATATGTACAGGCTCAGCGGGTAAACCAGTGGTTCTTTGAGGAAGCCAAACCCGTACGCTCCCAGGCTTACGATTTATTGCATTTAGTGAAAAAGTGGTTGCAGCCTTAGACTCTGAGTCCGGCGCAAATGGTGGAGAGGGTGGTCGTCGACCGCTTCGTGCACACTCTTCCCGTTCCTATACAAAGGTGGGTGGGACAAGGTGACCCGAGTACACTGGATCAATTAGTGTGCCTGGTGGAGCGACATGTGGCTACGCAGGACTTGATACAGGACACTGGGACTGTGCGTGCCGCCCGTCGGTCTGCCTCCTCCAAACCCCAAGTCAAGGACCCCCCGCCAGAACCTGTGCAGGGATCCGCCCATGTCCCGCATGAGCCCTCTCCTGCCGCTCCAGGGGTCCGGAAAGCCATGTACCCTAAAAGACAACCTGTCAAGGGAATTATTACTTCCCCCATTAGATGTTGGCGACACCAGCGGGTGGGACATATGGGAGCCCAGTGTCCACTCACCATGGAGCCCATGGACTGCGGGTATACTCGGCGGGGGTCAATGTACGCTCAGTCGGTGTGTACAGTCATGGCTAAATGTTTTGAGAATGATACAAATACTAATTTTTACAAAGTCTACTGCTTCAGTTTTTATAATGGCAAATTGCATATACTCCAGAATGTCATAAAGAGTGATCAGCTTAACAGCAATTACTTGCAAAGTCAATATTTGCCTAGAAAATGAACTTTAACCCCAAAATACATTTCAACATCATTGCAGTCCTGCCTTAAAAGGAGCAGCTAACATCGTTTTAGTGATTGTTCCATTAACACAGGTGTGGGTGTTGATGAGGACAGGGCTGGCGAACAATCAGTCATGATTAAGTAAGAATGACACCACTGGACACTTTAAAAGGAGGCTGGTGCTTGGTATCATTGTTTCTCTTCAGTTAACCATGGTTATCTCTAATGGTACCTTTACACGCCGCCACGGCAGGCTGGATACATCGCGCTACTTCGCGTGCACGAGCACGCTCAAACGGCTACAAACGGTCAACGCACCCTCTTTACACGCCGCGACAAGGTGCGCTACGCCACGCTACATCTATAGCTAGCTACATCGCCGGGTGTCTCAAGTAGCCAGCTGTAGCGTAGCGTACCATGTTTACACACCGCTCCAACAAGCTACTATGGGCGGTCCCGGTGCAGCAGGGATAGCACATAGGCGTGCAACAATCTTGGATTACGAGCCGTCCGTACGATGATAGGACAGCGCAATATCATCAGGATTGGCCAGGCATCGCAGGAGGCTGAGACATCCAGCACGCTCGAGTAATTGTGTAGTGTGACTGGTCAGCTCCTTAAATATCCCGCCCTATGCTGCGACTACCAATCATAAAGCAGGAGCGATCTCCAATGATCGCAGATGGGGCGCGGTAACATGGCGACTGTGTCACGCCTTAGATACATGGCAGCCACATCGCCGGGTGTCCAGAGTTGCCTTCCGTTGCTTCTTTACACGCCGATACAGCTCGCTACAATCGGCGATGTTGCCTTAAGTTTATGAGCAGAGACCATAAACAGATGTATCTGTCGCCGGCTGTAGCGTCGCCTCTTCAGACGCCGCTACTACAGGCGATATGGACGCTACAAGCTACAATTGTAGCTTGTAGCGCGATGTATCCAGCCTGCCGTCGCGGCGTGTAAAGGTACCATAAAGAAACACGTGCAGCCATCATTGCACTGCACAAAAATGGCCTAACAGGGAAGAGTATCGCAGCTAGAAAGATTGCACCTCAGTCAACAATCTATCGCATCATCAAGAACTTCAAGGAGAGAGCTTCCATTGTTGTCAAAAAGGCTCCAGGGCGCCCAAGAAAGACCAGCAAGCGCCAGGACCGTATCTTAAAACTGTTTCAGCTGTGGGATCGGACTACCAGCAGTGCCGAGCTTGCTCATGAATGGCAACAGGCTGGTGTGAGTGCTTCTGCACGCACTGTGAGGTGGAGACTCTTTGAGCAAGGCCTGGTTTCAAGGAGGGCAGCAAAGAAGCCACTTCTCTCCAGAAAAAACATCAGGGACCGACTGATATTCTGCAAAAGGTACAGGGAGTGGACTGCTGAGGACTGGGGTAAAGTCATTTTCTCTGATGAATCCCCTTTTCGATTGTTTGGGACATCTGGAAAACAGCTTATTCGGAGAAGAAGAGGTGAGCGCTACCACCAGTCTTGTCTCATGCCAACTGTACAGCATCCTGAAACCATTCATGTGTGGGGTTGCTTCCCAGCCAAGGGAATCGGCTCACTCAGTCTTGCCTAAAAACACAGCCATGAATAAAGAATGGTACCAGAATGTCGTCCAAGAGCAACTTCTCCCAACCTTCCAAGAACAGTTTGGCGCCCAACAATGCCTTTTCCAGCCATGATGGAGCACCTTGCCATAAAGCAAAGGTGATAACTAAATGGCTCAGGGAACAAAACATAGAGATTTTGGGTCCATGGCCTGGAAACTCCCCAGATCTTAATCCCATTGAGAACTTGTGGTCAATCATCAAGAGACGGGTGGACAAACAAAAACCAACAAATTCTGCCAAAATGCAAGCATTGATTATGCAAGAATGGACTGATATCAGTTAGGACTTGGTCCAGAAGTTGATTGAGAGCATGCCAGGGAGAATTGCAGAGGTCCTGAAGAAGAAGGGTCAACACTGCAAATATTGACTTGCTGCATTAACTCATTCTAACTGTCAATATAACCTTTTGGTACTCATAATATGATTGCAATTATATTTATTAATAATAATAATAATAATAATAAAACTTTATTTGTATAGCGCCAACATATTCCGCAGCGCTTTACAGTACAACGGTACATATAAGAAAAATATACGGTACAGAAAGGTAACGCAGAACAGTAATTACATACAATAAACATAGAATCAACTTAGGAAATACAATAAAAAGGCAAAAAATGAAGGTGACCCTGCTCGAAGGAGCTTACAATCTAAGACGGGATGGGAACACAAAGTACAGGGGCTTATAGCAATGAATATCTTATGTCTAAATGACTACTCTTAGGGAGAAGGATAGGCCGCCCTGAAGAAGTATGTTTTTAGGGAGAGTCTAAAGCTATGCAAGTTGTGGATGGTCCTAATTTCTTGGGGTAGAGCATTCCAGAGGTTTGGTGCAGCTCGAGAGAAGTCTTGGAGTCGGGAATGGGAGGTTCGGATTAATTCCGATGTTAGTCTGAGGTCACGTTCAGAGCGAAGGGGACGGGTGGGGTGGTAGACAGAGATGAGGGTGGAGAAGTAAGTTGGTGCCGCACCATGAATAGCTTTGTGGGTGACAACGAGCAATTTGAATTGGATTCTATAGTGTATGGGTAGCCAATGTAGTGACTGGCACAGAGCAGAAACATCTGAGTAACGGTTTGCTAGATAGGTGATCCTGGCTGCTGCATTGAGGATAGACTGGAGAAGGGAAAGCTTACTGTGGGGGAGGCCAGCTAATAAAGAATTACAGTAGTCAAGGCAGGAATGAATCAGGGCCACGGTGAGGGTTTTAGTTGTTTCCATGGTGAGGAAAGGGCGAATTCTGGAGATATTTTTCAGGTGCAAGCGACAGGAGCGGGTGAGAGATTGTATATATGGGGTGAAGGAGAGATCAGTGTCCATCAAAACACCCAGACAGCGAGCCTGCTGACTAGGCGTTATCGTGGTGCCGCACACCGAGAGAGAGATGTCAGGTTTAGGGAGGTTGGCAGAGGGTGGGAGCAGAAGAAGTTCAGTTTTGGAAAGATTGAGTTTCAGATAGAGAGCGGACATGATATTGGAGACTGCGGTTAGACAGTCATTGGTGTTCTTTATTAGAGCAGGAGTAAGGTCAGGGGCTGAAGTGTATAATTGTGTGTCATCAGCACAGATAGGTACTGGAAGCCAAATCTGCTGATGGTCTGTCCGATCGGGGCTGTGTAGAGAGAGAAGAGGAGGGGGCCAAGGACTGAACCCTGAGGGACCCCAATAGTGAGAGGAAGAGGGGAGGAAGTGGAGCCAGAGAATGATAAACTGAAAGAGCAGTCAGAAAGATAGGAAGAGAACCAGGAGAGAGCCGTGTCCTTGATGCCAATGGAGTGCAGCATAGAGAGTAGGAGATGGTGGTCAACAGTGTCAAAAGCCGCAGAGAGGTCAATAAGGATAAGCAGAGAGTGGTCACCATTACGTTTTGCTGTCAGAAGGTCATTGGTCACTTTGATGAGGGCAGTTTCTGTAGAGTGTAAGGGGCGGAAGCCAGACTGCAATGGATCTAAAAGAGAGTGAGTGGCGAGGTAATGGGTGAGGCGGGTGTAGACCAGGCGCTCCAGGAGTTTTGAGATGAAGGGGAGATTGGAGACAGGTCTGTAGTTATTTGTGCAGGATGGGTCAAGGGATGTTTTCTTTAGTAGTGGAGTAATAATAGAATGTTTGAAGGAGGAGGGGAAGATGCCAGTAGAGAGGGAGAGATTGAAGATTGTGGTTAAGTGAGTGGTGACCACTGGAGAGAGGGTCTGTAGTAGGTGTGAGGGAATGGGGTCAGAGGTGCATGTAGTGGGACGTGAGGACAGGATGAGCCTGGAGACTTCTTCTTCTGTGGCTGGGTCAAAAATGGAGAGTGAGCCAGAGGGGATGTGGGGACAGATGGGAGTAGAAACACTTGAAGGTTTCGTATTTCTGTATCTATTATATAATCACGAATGGGATTTTTGCCCCTTTTGAGTCCGCTCACGCTGCGAGTCAATGTCGTCATGTGGATACGCCCGAAGCATTGGCCGCGCAGCGGCCATTGCGAGCAGTTCTAAGGCGACTCGCTATGCCCGCGCAGCGGCATGGCGAGTCGCCTTAGCAGCGCGAAGCATTGGCCGCGAAGCGGCCATTGCGATCAGAGACTCGCTCTGCTAGAATCCCGATGCATCTGCATCGGGCACCCAGCTAGTGTGATATAAACATCAAACACAAATAAAAACCAGAGGGCAGCAGATCATGTGAAAATATAATTTTGGTGTCATTCTCAAAACTTTTGGCCATGACTGTACAGCCGGCCTTGTTACGCCGGGCTTTGATCTGCATTTATGCCAAGTACAGGTTAACGGGTGCCCGGTGACGGGTTTGTTGGATTCGGGGAGCTTAGTGACTCTCGTACGGTCATCCCTAGCCACTGAGGTGAAGGACACCAGGCGTACCGTGGGGGTGGTATGCATACATGGGGACCTCTGAGACTACCCTACGGGTGTGGTCACCATCACGGCTCTGTGCGTACAGGTTCAGCATGAAGTAGGACTGATGAGCACCCTTCCCTATGATGTGATCCTGGGGAGGGATCTGCCTTTTTTCTGGACTCTATACAAGGAACCCTCCAAGACCCCTCAGGTCAAGGACGGTTCGGGGCCTGAGCCCGACGATCCCGAGTCAGGGACACCTGCTGTAGGGGTCACCACGGAAGGGACAGAGTGTGACCCCCGATATGTCATCCCTAGAGGTATTGGCAGGCGAGCTCGGATCAGACAAGCCAATCCCGGAGTTGGAGGCGTCTCCAGGTACTTTCGGGAAGGCCCAACTCCAGGATCCTACGTTAGTACACGCCTGGAGTCAGGTGATCTAAATTGATGGGGTGGCACAGGTGCCAAGGTGAGATACCCCCATTTCGCCCTCAAGCAGGATTTGCTCTACCAAGTTGATAGTATACGGGGGGATGTTGTGGAGCAGTTGTTGGTACCCCAGCCATATCGCCGGCGGGTCCTCGACTTAGCTCATAAACACCTCATGAGTGGCCACCTAGGGGGTAAGAAAACACAGGAGCGGCTTTTGCAACGGTTTTATTGGCCCGGGGTCCTCAGGGAGGTAAAAAGGTACTGCGAAACCTGCCCGGAGTGTCAACTCACCGCACCCCTGGCTCACTTCCGCAATCCTTTGGTCCCTTTGCCCATTATAGAAGTCCAATCAAATAGAGAAGAAATGGAGCCGCACTCAAGGCTTCTGGCAGTGGATATTTATTAAATCTTCATACAACAGGTTGTTCACAAGCGGGTGGGAGGACGGGGGGTACTACGTCGTTTCGCGCCCTGTCTTGGCGCTTCAGCGGGTACAATCCTCAGAGTGCCTTGTTTCTAAGTGAAACTTATACACTCCCACTGACGACGTCACTACATCTCTTTAAAATAATCTCACTGTAACAAATTAATTTACAGGAATACTGAAAGGTCATTTTTATCATTGAGGCCGGCTGGTCCTTGTGCCCTCAACTTGATGATCCATGCCGCCTCTTTTTGTAACAGCAATCTATGTAGGTTGCCTCCTGCTGGTGGTAAATTAACCTTCTCCAAACCGAGGAACCTAAGGACATCTACATTTCCGTTATGTTCGACTCTTACGTGCTCTATCAATCTCGGGCAACCTTCTCCTGTTCGTACCGATTTTACGTGCTCCTTAAAACGTACGTATAAACATCGTATCGTTTTGCCGATATAAAAACGACCGCATTCACAGATCACCGCATAAACAACAAATTTCGTTTTACAAGAGATAAATTCTCTTACAGTATGTGTTTCATGTCCTACTCTTACTGGATTAGAGATTATATGTTTAGCACAGAAGTCGCAATTACCACATTTTAAGTTACCTACCGGCCGTCCCCTTTTCAACCAGGTTTTTTCTCTGGTCATTCGTCTCTGCACTATTACATCCCCGATGTTCCTGCATCTCTAATGGCCCCTTTACACGCAGCTACAGGTAACAGGTTTTCCACAGGTAACTTACTGGTTGCAGTGAAATCATGGAGACATGGTTCTATCTTGTTGCTGTGTACAAATGGAACTATGTCTCCATGATTTCACTGCAGCCAGTAAGTTACCTGTGAAAAACCTGTTAGGCTGCCTTCACATTAGCGTTTGTGTCTGCATGCTGATGGCATGCAGACACAAACGCTGTCAAAAGCGGTGTGTAAATGATGTGTCCGCAGCGGATAATGTCCGCCTGCGGACACATCACTAGGGAGCCCGGCAGCCAATCGGCGCTGTCCGGGGGCGGGCCGGAGGAGGAGTTCAGCGCCGGAGATCTCCTCCTCCCGGCCGCCGGTAAGCACCGGGACCTGTCGGCGGGGAGTACAGCTGATCTGACAGCTGTTTGAATCTTCCCGCGCCGACACCGAGAGGAGATGTCGGCGCGGGAAGATTCAAACAGCTGTCAAATCAGCTGTACTCCCCGCCGACAGGTCCTGGTGCTTACCGGCGGCGGGGAGGAGGAGGACAGCAGTGGCTCAGCTGATCTCCCGGTGGCCGTCGGTGAGCTCCTGTGACATCACCGGCGGCCACCGGGAGATTTTTCAATGGGTCCGCAGCGTTCTCCCGCGCTGTCAAGCGCTGAACACTGCGGACCCATTGAAGACAATGCATTTTTTGTGCGCTTGGGGACGCTTGCCGATTTTCCAAGCTCCCCGAGCGCACAAAAAATGCAACATGCTGCGTCCCGGGTGCGGATGCTGGACACCGGAAGGAGCAGATATCGTCCGCATCCGCACCCGAACGCAGCAAACGCAGGCACTATACGTTCCTATGTTAAACATAGGAACCGCAGTGCGCATGCGTTTGACTGCGTATGGGAACGCAGCATACGCTGCTTTCCCATACGCAAATGTGAAGGCACCCTTACCTGTAGCTGCGTGTAAAGGGGCCATTATGTGTTACTAAAGGCTGCCTTAGTGCTGCTTCCTTTAAGTGCCTATCGCTCTCAATTAAATACCAGTTCTTTGATATAGCAGATTTAATAGCTCTATCCATAGGTCCAAACTTAAAATTAAAGATGAACTTTTTCTCTTTTTTGTTCCCTATTGTTCTCCTCCGACCCACCTTCCAGATATTGTCCACCTTTGCAATGGCTTCATTTATCAAAGCTTCCGGGTAAGCCCTATCGCATAATCGTTTCTTTAAATCTTGTACCTGTTCTTTGTATCTTACTTCGTCGTTATTAATTCTTCTCAATCGCATTACTTGGATAAACGGTAAGGCTTTTTTTACGTGAAAGGGGTGGTTACTATCATGGTGAAGTACTGAATTTGTAGCCGTTTTTTTTACGAAAATTTTCTGTAACAATTTTACCATTTTGAATAGAGACTTTAACGTCTAAAAATTCCAGTATGTTACCTCCTAGTACTGATGAAAATTCCATATTCATTTCGTTCTCTCTATTAAGGTGATTGACAAACTCCTCAAAAGCATCATCTCCACCATCCCACACCAAGAACCCATCATCTACATAACGGTAGTATGTTTTGATGTAACGCAAATATGGGTTCTGTGTGGAATAGATATACTTATTTTCAAAAACATCAAGAAAAATATTAGCTAGAGTGCACGCTACCGGCGTCCCCATCGCAGTTCCCACTCTTTGGGTGAACCACTGTTCTTCGAACTTAAAAGAATTATTGGTTAATACAAATTTCAAGGCTTCCAAGATAAAATCTTGTAGCTCCTTTGTTTTGTCGGTAGCTTTCAGAACTTCCCGTACTTTATCAATGGCGAGTTCTTGGGGGATTCTACTATATAAATTTACTACATCAATAGAGGCCAGTTTCAATCCTCCTTGCCAATCTACATCTCTCAGCAGATCAATAAAGGTGTTTGTATCCCTTAAATAAAATGGGATTTCCTTCATCAGAGGGTGTAACTGCCAGTCGAGAAACCGCGACAGTGGTTCTGAAATTCAACCTATACCTGACACGATCGGTCGACCTGCCGGGGCGTCCAATGATTTATGAATTTTAAGCAAGTAGTACTAATGTGCCTTGCAGGGAAATTCCGGGAATACTTTTTCTGCTTCTCTAGCAGTTATAGCCCCGGTGCAGATAGCCTTACACAATAATGAACGTAATTTCTCTTTTATTTTCGGTGTGGAATCTGATCTTAGGGGTTTATAGGTCACCTCATCTTTTAGCTGTCTATAAGCCTCTAACAGGTAGTCTGTTTTTTTTAAGTAACACTGCATTACTACCTTTGTCCGCTTTGCGGACCACCACATCCTTCCAACTCTTCAAATCCTTGAGGGCTCCCCATTCTTCTTTTGTTAAATTTTTAGGAGTTTCAGCATAAATTAACGATTCAACATCACGGGCTACCTGATCTTGGTACAGGTCGATTACATTACCCTGGACGATTGGGGGAACAAATGTAGATTTTAAGCCTCCTAAAAAAGGCCCTTCGCTAGATTTAGCTACTAACGGGGTATCCGTTGTATTATTCTCTACAATACTCACCAAAGTTCTCGCATCTTTCTCAATATCCTCCAGATTGGACTTCAGGGGGTTAAATCCCAAAGGTCCAGTTCTGTTGGAATTGTTTTTTTTATTTAAATCAGTGCCTAAATCTTTCTGGCTTTCAAAAAACTTAGGCCCGGTTCACATCACGATTTTGTGCCTGTCCGTGGGATCCATGTTGAAAGGAGGATCCCACGGACAGGCACGGATCCTCACGGATCCCTGCACTCGGATGGCAAATAGCCATCCGATCTGTGTCTATGCAGGATCCGTGTGGATCCTCTTCTCCCTGCCTGTCCCTGTCTGTCCCTGCTTCTTCTCTATCTGTCCCTATCTGTCCCTCCTCTATCTCTGCTCTCCCTCTTCATTATGCTCCCCCTGTCCTCCCCCTCGTCCATCCCCCTGTGCTCTCCCCTCCGGAATGTAAATAAAATTTAAAAAATCCTCTCTGAGGAAACTTTACATTCCGGCGACTGCAGGGCTGTGACACAGTGTCTTCTGCTGGGTGAAGGACCTCTCCTGATGTCAGAGTCGGTCACCTGACACATCAGGTGACCGGCTCTGTGACATCACCACAGGATCTTCACCCAGCAGAAGACACTGTGTCACAGCCCTGCAGTCGCAGGAATGTAAAGTTTCCTCACAGAGGATTTTTTTATTTTATTTACATTCCAGAGGGGAGAGCACAGGGGGGTGGATGAGGGGGGAGGACAGGGGGAGCATAAAGAAGAGGGAGAGCAGAAATAGAGGAGTGACAGATAGGGACAGACAGGGAGTGACAGGGACAGATAGGGTTAATTATATGTACGAGCACTGCCTCTGGGCATGCTCAGTACATAAAACACGGAGCTGACATCGGATCCGAGTTCAGCTCGGATCCGATGTCCGTAGGCTCCTATACTATTGGGGCTCGGATTAGCTCTGATTCGAGGCTGTCCGATTTCATTCTCGGACACTCTCGGACACAAAAACGCAGCAGGCTGCGTTTTTGTGTCCGTGATGAAATCGGACAGGATCGGATGGTGCCAAAATCGGATGTCAAAAGGTACACATCCGATCCGATCCGAGCCCCATAGGAACACATGAGATCCGATTTTGGATCCGAGTGTATCCGTTTTGAAACGTATACACTCGGAAGCTCCAAAATCGTGATGTGAACCGGGCCTTAAATAGAAGCATTTTTCTAGTGGCCTTATAAAGATCAATCTTAAAATCAACAAAATTGAAACTCTCAGGAATGCAGTAATTAAGACCCTTTTTAAGGGCAGACATTAAGTGCACAGATAAATGTCTCTCGGTCAGGTTAACAACATTTGTGTCATATGGGTAGGGCTTTTCATTTAATTGAGCAGGCGAAATTATTATTGTATATAAAGTTAATGTGTTGTATTTAGGTTCTGTTTTTAACGTAGTTTTGATATGGATGACTTATTGCACAACTATGTATTGCACTAAAGGCACTTTTTGAATGGCACTTTTTATGCATCTATCACATTAAGAACTGGCTGATTCCCAGTTCCTTAGTTGCATTGTTTCACCTGTTCACTAATAAATGTAGTGACGTCGTCAGTGGGAGTGTATATGTTTCACTTAGAAACAAGGCACTCTGAGGATTGTACCCGCTGAAGCGCCAAGACAGGGCGCGAAACGACGTAGTACCCCCCCGTCCTCCCACCCGCTGTGCACAACCTGTTGTATGAAGATTGAATAAATATCCACTGCCAGAAGCCTTGAGTGCGGCTCCATTTCTTCTCTATTTGATTGAATACGCTGTGACGCACCTGCTGGCAGCAAGCACTGAGATGAGGCAAGTGTTTCAACAGGAAGCTCATCCTCCACCCCTCCAGGTCATGAATTCATGATCAGCTAACGCTGCAGTGAGATCCCCAAAGTAAAAAGGGGAACGCTGGAAAGGTGGTGCTGGCCCAGACCTCTCTTCAAAACGTGAGCCATTATAGAAGTCCCTTTTGAGCGGATAGCCATGGATCTAGTGAGAGCTGCCAGAGGACACCAACACATCCTAGTGATAGTCAATTACGCCACCCGTTACCCTGAGGCGATACCCCTCAGACATACTGCAGCTAAGCTTATTGCTCGGGAGTTGTTTGCCGTGTTCTGTCGGGTGGGGTTGCCCAAGGAGATCCTTACGGATCAGGGGACCCAATTCATGTCCAGAGTCACTAAGGAGCTGTGCAGACTACTCCAGATTATGCAGTTGCGTACGTCGGTGTACCATCCCCAAATGGACGGGTTGGTGGAACGGTTCAATAAAACCCTGAAATCCATGTTAAAAAGGGTAGTCTCTAAAGACGGGAAGGACTTTGATATGTATCTCATGTTTGCAGTCCGGGAGGTACCCCAATCATCCACGGGGTTTTCGCCATTTGAGTTGTTGTACGGGTGACATCCCTGGGAATTGTTGGACCTGGCCAAGGAAACATGGAAGCAGGAACCAACCCCCCATAAAAGCGTGATTTAACATATTTTGGGGATGCAGAACTGAATGGCAGCGGTCATGCCAATAGTGAAAGATCTTTTGCAGGACGCGCAGGCAGCTCAAAGCGCCAGATACGATAGACAGGCTGCGGTATGGTCCTTTAACCCAGGGGATCGGGTATTGGTGCTGGTCCCCACAGCAGAAAGCAAGTTTCTAGCTAAGTGGCAGGGTCCCTATGAAATCCGGGAAAAGGTCGGGGTTGTCAACTATAAAGTATTTCAGCCAGGAAGGATGAAACCAGAGCAGATATACCATATCAACCTGTTAAAACCATGGAAAAAATGGAAAGGCATGATGGCTGACCTTCCTCCGTCTCTCTCCTTTTCAGGACGCTCACCAAACAAAAGAGGCGAGAAGCCAGAAAGTTGGTTCAGCAGAACCTGGATGTCTTCTCAGATCTGCCAGGTAGGACAAACCTTATACAGCATGATATTGTCACCGAGTCTCTCATGAAGGTACGCCTTAAGCCTTACCGGGTGTCGGAGGCTCGGAGACAAGCCATCTCGGAGGAGGTGAAAAAGATGCACCACTTAGGAGTGATTGAAAAGTCTAAGGGTACCTTCACACGCGGCAATATTGATAGGCAACTTCACTGGCAATTTGCTGGTTGCAGTGAAATCATGGACACATTGTCCTATTTTGTTACTGTGTACAAATGGAACAATGTGTCCATGATTTCACTGCAACCAGCAAATTGCCCGTGAAATTGCCTAGCAATATTGCCGCGTGTGAAGGTACCCTAAGAGTGAATGGGCCAGTCCCATTGTACTGATACCCAAGCCGTATGGCTCATTACGATTCTGTAACGACTTTAGGAAGCTCAATGAGGTATCCAAGTTTGATCTTTACCCCATGCCCGGGTGGATGAGCTGATCGACAGGCTGGGACAGGCGCGGTATTTCACTACGCTCGATTTGACCAAGGGGTACTAGCAGATGCCACTGACAGAGTCAGTCAAGGAGAAAACCGCTTTTGTGGGTCTCTTTCACTACATCATCTTGCCTTTTGGTCTTCATGGCGCCCGGCCACGTTCCAGTGGTTGATGGACCTGGTGCTGGAACCCCATCAGGCGTATGCATCAACATACCTTGATGACATCATTATCTATAGCACCGAGTAGCAGACCCACCTGGTTCAGGTACAGGCCGTAGTGGATGCGCTTCATACAGCCGGGTTGACGGCCAATCTTTGGGGCTCTTGGAGGCCTGCTACTTGGGGTATGTGATAGGCCAAAGAGTGATTAGCTTCAAGTGTCACTTGAAGACTCACTTGTTCCGTCAAGCCTACAACCTGCCATGAGACCCAGGCGACCGCCCCATACCTGACATTCCCCCATCCTACTGTATCCTAACCCGCCCCTCTTAGACTGTGAGCCCTTGTGGACAGGGCCCCTGCCCCTCCTGTACCTGTACGTCCTGATCGCCTAGATTTAGTGTACTTGTTCTTGTCTCCCTCATCCTCATGTAAAGCGCCATGGAACCTAATGGCGCTATATAAATAAATAATAATAATAAAATTAAGCCCCAAATCAACAAAATTGAAGCGATCCAGAAGTGGCCTCGTCCCCTGACCATAAAGCAGGTAAGGGCTTTCCTAGGAATCGTGGGATACTACAGATGGTTCGTTCCCAATTTCGCTGGACTGTCGGCCCCCTTGACGGACTTTCTCAAGGGTACGAAGTCTGTCATGGTATGCTGGGCTCCGCTGGCGGAGGATGCCTTCCGGACCCTGAAGGGGGTCCTGTGTGGACAGCCCGTTCTCATCAACCCCGATTTTCGGAAGGAGTTTATTGTGCAGAAGGATGCCTCGGAGGTCGGGCTGGGGGCAGTGCTGTCCCAGGTGGTCCAGGGGGTGGAACACCCCATCACCTACTTAGTCACCTACTTAGGAGTAGGAAGCTCACCCCTCCCGAGCGGAACTATAGCGTTGTGGAGAAGGAGTGCCTCGCCATCAAGTGGGCCTTGGAGTCCCTGCGCTATTACCTGTTGGGGCGGCAGTTTCAGCTCGTGACGGACCACTTCCCGCTGGCCTGGATGCAGTCCACCAAGAAACGGAATGCCCGGGTTACCCGGTGGTACCTTTCCTGCAGAACTTTCGGTTTACGGTAGAACACCGGGCTGGGAGATTGCAGGGCAACGATGATGCCTTGTCTCGCGGCCCGTGTTTGGTAGCTGGAGTTCAACCCGCACTCTTGAACTGGGGGGGGTATGTGAGACTGTGGCCGGGATTATCTATGACGGCCGGTATGTGTCTCCCAGGATGTGCTCCCTCCACGTATAGGGAGCACTCCACCCTGGAATTTTGGTGTGGATTTTCATCCTGGTCCGTACGGGGTTAAAAGGAAGCAGGAACACTGGGGGAGGTTCCTAGTTGGAGTGCAAGTAACTCATGAACAGACGGTCTAAGTAAGACCCGGAAAGGAAAGGAACAAGTGTGCTGAAATAACACAGCCTTACCCGTGGGGTCTCCTCCTGTGGAGCAGCCAGGTCAGATCCTGACAGAGGGTCAGGATATACACAGGGCAGTGTAGAATTTGTACCGGCTGCGCTCCAGATCCGGGAGGTATGTGAAGACTGTGGACTTGTGAATAATAAACCGTGTGCTGTGAACTTCTGTGCCTGGGTCCCTGCCTTCTGCCGTGCAAACCGACATCGCCACCTCACACAACCTTGGTTTGGTCCCTGTTGGGTAGATACCAGTTGACTACAGTCAGGGTAGATTTGGCTGTGCGCATCTTGAGGAAAATGTAACGTCCTCCCGGGTCGAGTTGGGAGTCGACTATCGTATGGGTCAAGTTTTTATGGATTGCCACTGACACCCTCCTTGATCTGGAGTCGCTGCTGGCGCTGTGTAGCCACACTGGGTAATATTTGTTTTTGAAGTTCGGTATAGACCCGTTTTTAAAGTGGGTCTCCTAGAGTAGCACTATCTGCGTCCGCTGCTTATGCATCTCATAGAGGATCTGGGAGCGTTTTTGGGGGATATTGAAGCCTCTCACATTGAGGGTCCCGATCTTTAGTTTGGCCATGTTGTGTGGTGTCTCTCGGAGGAGCTTACGTGTGGTTTAGGTTGGGTAGGTAGGGCACGGCCGGAGTGGTATCTGGGGTAGGTAGTCGGGGGGGTGGGTCTGGGTTTAAAGGGTTGGTATGGGGGAGGGGGGTACTGGGTGCGGGGGGGAGGATGGAGCGTGTGGTGGGGTGTGTGTGTGGTGTGTCTAGGGGGTTGGTGGGTTTGTGTGGGCAGCTGGTCCCGGGTTCCGGTGTCAGCTAAGTGTGTGGAGTAGGAATGCGTATTTCCACGCCAGTCTGTGGCGAGTGGGTCCTACTTGGGGGTGTGGCCTTTCCAAGCTGAGAGGAGGCTTCCCTCACCTGAGCCTCTAACATGTAGCTGGTGTAGCAACATAAAAAGAAAAAGAAAATTAACAAAATAAAATAAAACATATACGCAATGATACACAGGGCATAGTTAAGTATAACAGATAAGGGGCAGGAAATTAAAACAATAGAGACACATCATCTATACAGCAACATCGACTGTAGTTGATAACACAGTGGGAGGCAATTCACGCTAGATGAGTAGTAGTATATTTAAGGGGGGGGAGAAGAGCTAGGTGGAAAAGATAGAGCGGTATAGAGAAGGAAAGGAGAAGGGGAGAGAAAGAAGAAGGGGAGAGAAAAGAAGAGGGGGGGAGGGGGGGCGAGAACACAAAGGAGGGACAATACGCACATAAGAAAGTAAACTGTGAAAAAGTGGGAGATGATAGCATATTTAAGGGGGGCAGAAGAACTAAGTGAAGAAGATGGATCAGTATAGAGGAGGAAAGATAGAGGGAGAAGGGGAGAGAGAGGGGAAGGGGGGAGAAAAAAAAGGGGGTGGAAGGAGGGGGAAGCGGGAACACAAAGGAGGGACAATATGCAAACAAGAAACTAAACTGCAAAATAAATTGGGAGAAAAGATAATCTGGGTATAGCGTTGGTGCTGAGTGTTAGTCCCCTTGTGGCGGATGGGGGCATATAGCCTGCGCCTTGGGGTGGGTTCAGGCTTTATATAGGCCTAGGTGGCTGTGTGGGGGTCAGCCCTTGCCACGGCTGTTGGGGCCTCCTCCTCTCGGCCCCCGTCCATTGGTGTTCCCTCCCCACTCCCGCCGTAGCCTTTGCTCCTTCGGTGCCCAGGTCATTTCTCCCTGACCGGGTATGCGCAGCCAGTCCAAGATGTTGATGGTTACCCTTAGATCCCCAGGTTATCCAGGAAAGCAGGGATATCTCTCGGGTGGGAGGCATAAAATGATTGCCCATCCCTGTGGACCTGAAGGCGGGAGGGGAAGCCCCATGATTACAGGATATCATTGTTGCGGAGTGCTTCCAGTACTGGTCTGAGAGTTGTGCGCTTTTGTAGTGTACGGCGGGACAGGTCTGACATTATTTGTATCGGGTGGCCCTGGAATGACAGAGTTTCTCGGGATCGGGCTCTGGCCAATATGTCGTCTTTGGCTTTGAAGTTGTGGATCCTGCAAATAATGTCTCTGGGTCTAGCGCCTTGTGGTGAGGGTGGGGCTAGTGATCTGTGTGCCATGTCAAACTCTAGCGGGGCCCCTTCTGGTTTGTTGTGGATGGAACTGAGGAATCCGCGGAGGGTGGGGTCTAGATCCCTTGTCTAGATGGACTCGGGGAGTCCGCGGACCCTAACATTATTCCTCCTGTCGCGGTTCTCTAGGTTTTCCATTAGGTCTAACAGCTTTTCGAAGCTACTTGATTGGGTTGTGACTTGGCACTCCAGGGCCTCTAGTTGGCTGGTTAGATCTCCTATGATGGATTAATTGGAGCTAATTCTGCCCTTTAGCTACTAGACCTCTCCCCTCAGGGCGGCTGTCTCAGCCCTGAATAATGCCTCCATCCTGAGCGCGAACCCTTCCATCTCTTCCCTGGTCGGGATCACTTGTATGCGGGCTCTGAGGCCGTCCCATAGACCCTCATTGGATGCCTGTGTGGTGCCCAGGTGTTGGTGGCTTGGTGGATACTAGGGCCTTATTGGGGGGGTTGGTGCTGCCTAGAGCCGCATTTGTCGGGTCTGTGACTGTTGGGGTCCTGTTTGTATTTCTATCTGGGCTCTTCCTATCTCCCTTCTGCCTCTCTTGTGGGTTCTGAGCCCTGGCTGGGTCTAGGGACGGGGAGTTGCTGGGCCCTAGTGTCCCTAGTATTTGGTGTGTGGGGGATGCCAGGCTCTGGGAGGCTGTTACCTCTGCCATCCGGTCACTCTTTGCCACTGTGTCTCCGGGGGGCTCCTCTTGTGTGCTGGGAGGTCGGCTGGCTTCCACTGATTCCAGGGGGATTGTTGCAGGGACTGTGTGTGACCGAGGAGGTGAGGCTGGTCTGGTGCTTTGTGGTAGATTTCCAGTGCTGCTGTGGTGGTTCGGGGTGAGACTGCTCAGCTGTGGTGTGCCTCCGACTCCCGTGCTGTGTGCCTCGTGCCCTGATGCTGGTCTGTTGCTCCTGCGGCCTGTGCTGGTGAGTCTGGGGTGGTGCTGTGTGGTTGGCTCCCGGCGCCGCCATGCAGGCTCGAAGTGGGGCTGTCATTCTAGGGAAAACATAAAGGGAAAAGTAGGAAAAACATAAAGGCACTAAAATGGGTAAAATCCTGCCAACATGCCTGTGGTGAATCGACCACCAAACCTGGCAGCTCCACAGCACCTCCCGTTAAATCCAGGTCAGTCAGAGAAATGCCTGAAAATAAAGAAGGGCCGCAGCTGCCCTGTAAGTGCTGGTTTATTATGGCACCTCTCAGTGAGTGTGGTATATGCCTGCTGATCTGCGACCAAAAGCACATATACTAATCTCCACCCCGTCACTGGCAGATGCGCTAAATAACCCCATGCACTAAATGCTCCCACCAGCTCCTCGTTTAATATAAGTCCAGTCCGTGGTCGGGCTTATATTGGGTCAGGAACCAACCCAGGTAGCGTTAAATGAGCACACGGACGTGGGAATGCTTGATCAAGATAAAAAGAGCAACTCGAGATTAAATTTATATATTTAATCACCCTAATGGTACATTATATATACTTACAGTTATTATTAAGATGTTACAAATACTACAGTCAGTTATGCAAATATAAGGATAAATGGAATACACAGAATTACACACACATGTGATCAGTTACCTTAATGCTGATGGCATCACAAGGGCGGTGTGATGCCAATCTGTTCCTGGGGTATTCTCTGACTTTGGTGAAATAATGCCTCTTCAGAAGAAATAGAAATAGAATGCCCTGATGAAGCTGTATTTACACAACGAAACGCGTAGGCAAGTGGTTAAATAAACAGAGTATACTCCATTACTCTGTTTTTCATCATTGGAGGTGATTCTTTTCAACTCAGCGCTTTCTGTTTGTTCATCTTATCTTCAGAAGAAATACAATATGGAGATGGGGCAGCAGATTTTTATACATTATGTGGCTGACCCCTGTCTCTACCCATCTCGCACCTCTGGGCTGTCTCACAACTCCCACCCCTCTTAGTGGAGATATAGATATCCAAATCTTATTATCTGGCATAGCCTTGTCTGTGAGCGTCACAGACGGAAGACAATGCTTTCATAATTTCAGTTATGATTTTATCTTTGTCTGGATATGAAACAGGAATATTCTGAGAGCAGCCTACGAGCCAATATTACATTTAGATGGCTTACAGTCATCACACGTTCATATAAATATAAGTCTTATGACCGTCTAGATATGTAGATTTCATATTTACATTCGACATTATCATAGAATGGACAGCTTATGAAATATTAAAAGTTATCACTTGTCTCCTCTCAGTCTAGCTGGCTGAAAGGATTTTCCCCTCCACTTGTGATACAGGGAAATTAGTTTTGTCACTACTCTGCAAATCCCAGCAGGGAGTCATCCTTTGGATAATGGCTGGGTACAAAGTGTCATCTAATCTCCATTTCCTAGGAAGCTCCATACACCTGCTTAAATGACATTTCCCTAGCTGATTAGCATATCACAGGTGAGGAAGAGCCCTTTTGTGTGGCCTGTTGGCATCAACCATTTCCCAGAGATGAATTGCCTCTGGCTACCAAGGGTGAGGGCTTATCTCTTTATGAGTGAGATGTGTACTTTTTCTGACGAGCTCCCTTTCCCCTCCCCCAGCCCTGTAGCTTCACTCCATCTTGCTGTAGCCGCGGTCCATAAACACACCATAGCAGCAGGTTTTAATTGCAATCCACAGGCATAAAAATCCCAGACTAGCAATTGCAGACCGCATGAAGCAACAGTGCATTAGGACCCGGTAGGATGAGAGCACTTTGGCGCAGTTACCGGGCTCTTCCCCAATGGCCATTGTTGAAGCTAAGACTCTCATTTGTTAATTACATTCTATAGCAGCATTTACTGTGTTCCATTATCATATATGCCACCTTAGCTGTACATAAGCCATATGCTTGTTCCTATACATCATAATAAGTGTCACGGCAATTAACCCCATAATTCATGTATAGTTTTTGCCAGCACCTTTTCATGTTCAGGTGATGCCGTCATTTAATGATATGTATTATCTGAACAGACTATTGCTTTCTGGGACCAAAATGGAATCTGGGGGATATGGCAATAATCCTTTCAAATTTTGCTTAATCATCACAATGCCACACAGTCAACACACAAGGGTGTGTCAAAAACAACCAAAAACAAAAAAAAAATCAAAAGGGGTGTCTCCGAACAGCAGGGACTTCAGCAGCCTGGCCACCAGTGACACGCAGGACGATGGCCCACATTCTGTCCAAATTGGCCTGCGCCTCACGGTGGACAGAAACCAACTCCTCGATGCTTTGTTGACCTGTTGTGGAGATACACCACTTTAGTAATATGTAATTCTCTGTTGACCAATGTTATGTACATGTGTTACCAAACTTACGATTCAGGACATCATCCGGCAGTTCCCTTTCTGCTGGGGTTGAGGCCATCCCTGGCAACATGACCACAGCTGCTGTGGCATCTGCATTTAGCAAAGGGATGAAGCAAAAACAGGAACGCATTATCTGCGGGTGTGACAGGGCAAATTCAGAACAACAAGCTTGTTTAATATGGGAAACACGTACCATCAGGGCCACCTCCACCAGGCTCACTATCACCCTGTGGGGACCATTCCCCAACAGGGCTGCCAAGAGGGCTGACTATGTTGGGTGGAGGGGTGTCAGAAGGTGAGGGTGTGTTCAGCCGGCCGTGTGTGGGTGCTGGGCCCGCGGTTGGGGATCTGGACGCCCTTCCAGGTGTGCTGGTGGGTGGACTGTGCAGGGCAGAGGCTGGCCTGGCAAGTGCATAGGGGGGTTGTGAGATGCTCCTGCGGCAGGACTCCCAGCAGGTGAAGAGGCAGCCCTTCCAGGAGAAGGTAGCGGTGGGCTGACCGATGGTGTTGCTGGCGTGGAATGCCGTCTGAGGCCTAGTATGGTTGCCGCTGATGATGGCTGGCCTTCTGAGCTTTCCCCATACTCTGTCAGATTAAACATTGCATTTATGAACAAATGTACACCATTAACAACACATATTACATCCAAAATGTCATTTGTATGCGTGTCAGAAATGACTGCAGTCAACATGTATATGTTTGTAGTTTTGGCCATAGTGATGTGATATCAGCTGACTGCACATCTGTATATGGCCATGGGGAAACACAAAGTTTTGTGCCCATGCAGTGCACACACACATATAGTGGTGGCCAGGACAGACTTTGCCACACACAATTGGGGGATTAATGTTGTGTGTGCACACCTATGCTCTGGATGAAGGGGCTAAATTATGGCATATTGGCCCTAACAGCACAGTGTTACGTTTGGTAACAACTATACTGACACATCCATATACATAAAGGCTAATGTACAGATGCACATGACCACACAGGGAACAGGTTGTGTAGTGGTCATGTGGCAGTATACATTTATGTTCTTTGTCATGGATATATTGGCATTCCCACCACCATTGTGTGGCAGGATACATGTCACACAGCATGCAGATATTGACTGTATGTGTCCTGGAAGGTATTACATGACAGATATTGACTTCAGCCTTATTATACAGCTATGAGTGTTGATATACTGATATAACGGCAAGGTTGACATCAGCAATGGCAACACATAGTAGTGTCGTTTGCACCTTCATGTGGCATGTTGCACACCCTGCAGATGCAGAGTGATGAAGCCACAACATAAGGTACTCAGGGTACCTATGTGACAGGCTAAACTTCCATGTGGTGCTACAGCCTTGATTGTTGGTGGGATGACGTATGTGTGTATCACAATTACTCACCATGCAGCCTCCTAATCCGTGCCTGGATGTTGGCAATGCACCCTGGACACTTGTATTTAAGTTCTACCACCTTCTTCTGGATCTGTTGTGTGGTGTGGTCCACACCCAGTCTCCTCAGCAGGGCCCTCTTCACTTTACGCAGGATGGCCTGCTTGTGTAGACATGGATGCTGGTGGCGATGCTGGCACCAATAATCCCACCTGGCCAACATGTTAATGAGAATGAGCAGCTGTGTCTCGTCCCAGGCTGCAGCTCTCTGTCGTGACGCCATCGCTACCTTTGCAGGGGAAGGGAAAGCACCAGTAAGGCAAGGCCCAGAGGAGGAGGAGGATGAGGAGGAGGATGAGGAGGAGGATGAGGATGAGGATTAACCCCTTGCCGACATAGGACGTTGTACAACGTCCTGGGTTTCTGGTCGTTCCCGACACAGGACGTTGTACAACGTCCTGGCGTGTTTGAGATGCTGCACCCCTGTGAGCCGGATCACTCAGGTGTCACAGTTGCTGCTGCTCTGTGACAACCTGTAGTTGACCCCACAGGGGGTGGATTAACCCCCCCTGCCCAGGACCCCTCCGATCGGCACTGTAAAAGTGAAAATGGTGATCATAGGGATTCACCCCTCCAGATCTGATTGGAGCTCTCCAATCAGATCTGGAGGGGCGGATCGACAAGTGTCCTCCCCCTCCTCAGCCCCATCCCACTCCATGACTTACAGGGGCCCCCCCGTCCCCCCCCAACCGCCCACCCCCCTCTATTATTATGTATATGCCGGCGGGCTGTACCCGCGGGCGCGCCCGCCAGTTAGACTGTGGACCCTCCTGTGCTGCTCATCCCCTCTCCGGGGAAGCTCCCCACCTCTGGGCCCTGTGTCCTGGCCCCCCCTCACCTCCTCCGGCGGGCTGCACACGCCGGTGCGCCCGCCGCTGCGCCTCCTCTGCTTCGGTCGGTGGGCCCTGCCTCCTCTCCCAGCCTCCTCCTCCTAATCGGTGGATCGAGAGGGAGGTAATTATGTATGTATGTATGTATGAATGGATGGATGGATGGATGATGGATGGATGGGTGAATGGATAGATGGATGGGAGGTGCATGCATGGACGTGTGTGTGCGTGGACGTGAGCGTACATGAGCGTGCGTGGACGTGAGTGTGCGTGTGTGGACGCGTGCGTAGACGTGTGCGTGCGTAGACGTGTGCGTGCATAGACGTGTGTGTGCATAGACGTGTGCATGAATGGATGTGTGCATGCGTGGATGCGTGCGCGGATGTGAGCGTGCGCGGATGTGAGCATGCGCGAATGTGAGCGTGCGCAGATGTGAGCGTGCGCAGATGTGAGCGTGCGTGGATGAGTGCGTGCGTGGATGAGTGCATGGATGCGTGCGTGGATGTGTGCGTGCGTGGATGTGTGCATGGATGTGTGCGTGGACGTGTGCGTGGATGTGTGTGTGCGTGGACGTGTGCGTGCTGGTGGACGTGTGCGTGCATGGATGTGTGCATAGACATGTGCGTGCGTGAACGTAGACGTGTGCATGGATGGATGGATGTGTGCGCGGATGTGTGTGTGCGTGGATGTGTGCGTGCATGGATATGTGCATGGATGGATGTGTGCGTGCATGGATGTAAGCATGCGTAGATGTGTGCGTGCGTAGATGTGTGCATGCGTGAATATGAGCATGCGTAGATGTGTACGTGCGTAGATGTGTGCATGCGTGGATGTGTGCGTGAACGGATGGATGGATGCGTGGATGATGGGTGCATGGGTGGGTGGATGGATGCGTGCAACAAGGGATCAAGTGTCCTCTTGTAGTCTTTGGGATCATAGTCATGGTGCACTGTATGACAGATCATTGCCATACAGTGCACAATAACTCTAACCCCAGAGACTGTAGGAAGAGGACACTTGATCCGTTACTGCAGTCTCAGGATTGAGCAGAGGCAATTTAGCGTCGTGGGACCTTCGTTGTGGACTACGTCGGATGTATATAATAAAGATGGAGTCCCAGTTTTGTTTGTGTTTTTTTTTCAAATAAAAAGATTTTTCTCTGTGGTATATTTTTTTTTACTTTTTACTAGAGATTCCTAATGGCCGGGTCTAACATTGGCCCGACATTATGAATCTCGGGCTTAGTGCCAGCTGCCAATAAAAAGCTGGTATTTAACCCCTTTATTACCCAGTTTGCCACCGGCACCAGGGCAACTGGAAGAGCCTGGGTACAGCGCCAGAAAATGGCGTTTCAATGAATGCGCCATTTTCTGGGGTGGCTGCGGGCTGCAATTCGCAGCATGGGGGGCCCAGAACGCTTGGGCCTCTCCATGCTGCAGATTCCAGCCCCAGCTGCCTAGTTGTACCTGACTGGACCAAAAATATGGCAGAGCCCCACGTCATTTTTTTTTCTAGAATTAGTTCTAGAAATTAAAAAAAAATGGGCTTTGCTGTATTTTTGGTTGCCAGCCAGGTACAACGAGGCAGCTGTGGGTTGGTGGCAGTCCATAGCTGCCAAGTTGTACCTGGCTGGACCAAAAATATGGCGGAGCCCCACGTCAGTTTTTTTTCTAGAATTAGTTCTAGAAATTAAAAAAAAGGGATTTGTTGTATTTTTGGTTGCAGCCAGGTACAACGAGGCAGCTGGGGGTTGCTGGCAGTCAGTAGCTGCCAAGTTGTACCTGGCTGGACCAAAAATATGGCGGAGCCCCACTTCGTTTTTTTTTCCTTCTAGAATTAGTTCTAGAAATAAAAAAAAGGCCTTCGCTGTATTTTTGGTAGCCAGCCAGGTACAACTTGGCAGCTGGCTGACTGGAATCCTCAGCGTGGAGAGACCCGAATGTTGTGGGTCCCCCTGCTGTAAATTGCAACCCACAGCCACCCAAGAAAATAGCGCATTTTCTGGTGCTGTACCCCAACTCTTCCAGATGCCCTTGTACTGGTAGCACACGGGTTCTCCATATGCAACATGGTGTCCGCAAACAATTTCAATGGAAAATTAGCTCCAATTGTTAGCGGAAATCATATCGCGTATGGAGAGCCCCTCCCTGTGTGTCTGAACATTGGAGCTCCCCCACAAGTGACACCATTTTGGAAACTAGACCCCCCAAGGAACTTATCTAGATACATAGTGAGCACTTTGAACACACATGTGCTTCACTAATTAGTCCGTAAAAGGGAAAAAGATTTTTTTGTGAAAAAAAAGTAATTTTTCATTTTTACGGATCAATTTGTGAGGCACCTAGGGGATCAAAGTGCTCACTATGCATCTAGATAAGTTCCCTGGGGGGTCTGGTTTCCAAAATGGGTTCACTTGTGGGGAGCTCCAATTTTTAGGCACACAGGGGCTCTTTATATGTGACATGGTGTCCACTAATAATTCCAATTGTTAGCGCACACCATGTTGCGTATGGAAACCCACAAGTTACCCTATTTTGGAAACTATACCCCCCAGGGAACATATCTAGATGGGTGGTGAGCACTTTGAACCCCCAGGTGCTTCACAAATTAATCCATAAAAATTAAAAAAGAAAATCTTTGTGGAAAAAAAAGTGCTTTTTCACATTTACGGATCCATTTGTGAAGCACCTGGGGGTTCAAAGTGCTCACCATTCATCTAGATATGTTCCCTGGGGAGGTCTAATTTCCAAAATGGGGTCACTTGTGGGGGAGCTCCAATGTTTAGGCACACAGGGGCTCTCCAAACGTGACATGTGTCCGCTAACAATTTGAATGGAAAATTAGCTCAAATTGTTAGCGGACACCATGTTGTGGTTGGAGAGCTCCTGTGTGCCTAAACATTGGAGCTCCCCCACAAGTGACCCCATTTTGGAAACTAGACCCCCCAGGGAACGTATCTAGATGTATAGTGAACACTTTGAACCCCAGGTTCAAATTGATCCACAAAAATGAAAAAAAAAAACATTTTGTGTGGAAAAAAAAATATTTTTTCATTTATGCGGATCAATTTGTGAAGCTCCTGGGGATTCAAAGTGGTCTCTATGCATCTAGATAAGTTCCTTGGGGGGTCTAGTTTCAAAATGGGGTCACTTGTGGGGGTGCTACAATGTTTAGGCACACAGTGGCTCTCCAAACGCGACATGGTGTCAGCTAACAATCTGACTGAAAAATCAGCTCAAATTGTTAGCGGACACAATGTTGCGTTTGGAGAGCCCTGTGTGCCTAAACATTGGAGCTCCCCCACAAGTGACCCCATTTTGGAAACTAGAGCCCCCAGGGAACTTATCTAGATGGGTGGTGAGCATTTTGAATCCCCAGGTGCTTCACAAATTGATCCGTAAAAATGAAAATTTACTTTTTTTTCAAAAAAAGTTTCTTTTAGCCTAAATGTTTTCATTTTCACATGGGGAACAGGATAAAATGGATCCTAAAAATAGTTGGGCAATTTCTCCTGAGTACACCGATACCTCATATGTGGTCATAAACCACTGTTTGGGCGTACGGCAGGGCTCAGAAGGGAAGGAGCGCCATTTGACTTTTTGAATCAAAAATTAGCTCCAAAAGTCAAATTGCGCTCGTTCCCTTTTGAGCCCTGCTGTGCGCCCAAACAGTGGTTTATGACCACATATGAGGTATCGGTGTACTCAGGAGAAATTGCCCAACAAGTTTTAGGATCCATTTTATCCTGTTGCCCATGTGAAAATGAAAGAATTGAGCTTGTAAGAACATTTTTGTTGAAAAAATTTAAATGCCCATTTTTTCCTTCCATGTTGCTTTAGTTTCTTTGAAGCACCTGAAGGGTTAATAATCTTCTTGAATGTAGTTTTGAGTAGCTTGAGGGATGCAGTTTTTGAAATGGTGTCACTTTTGGGTGTTTTCTGTCATGTACATCCCTCAATGGGACTTCAAATGTGATGTGGTCACTAAAAAAAATGGTTTTGTAAATTTTGCTGGAAAAATGAAAAATTGCTGATGAACTTTGAACCCTTATAACTTCCTACCCAAAAAAATTTTTTTGACAAAATTGTGCTGATGTAAAGTTAGAGATGGGCGAGTCCTAAAAGACTCGGAATCGCAAGACCCCAACGAGTCCGAGTCCAGGACTCGGGACTCGTTGCGAGTCCAGCGAGTCCAATGTTAATGAATAGGGAACCGAGTAATAGCGAATAATGACATTTACAACTCGCTGATGTGTCTCTGAAAGTGTGCGAGTCCAAACTCGCTGGTTTTTCTCTTCTTTGGAGGCTTGGAGCCGATGATGCGAGGGAATCGATTCTCCAGCACACACCATGCTTTAAGGAAACAGGAAACTGACAAGAGGATTGACTACTGTCATGTCTGTCTTGTAAAGCACCTTGGGAGGAGTACGCTTGAGCAGGAGCTGATGCCTGAACACTTGCTGGTGAAGGATGGATCTGAGGTGGCCTGGAAGTGTTGGGATCAGAAGGCACTGATTTTGAACCCTGATAGGGCGCCCACTGAATTGGGTGCTTAAGAGACATATACTTGCGCATACTGCTGGTGCTCTGGTTTCCTTTTACCGTGCCTCTGCTTAGCCTTGCCTGGCACATCTTACAGATAACCATATTTGGTACTGTTGGGCTATCCTTAAAAAATTGCCACACACTGGCTGTTCGTCCTTTATTTTTTATTGGAGGAAGAGGAGGATGACTCTGTTCAACACCAACTGTGGACACATTTTGGGCAACTGTGTTTGCAGTTTGTGCAACAGTTGGTACAGTTTGTGCCACAGTTGACGCTATTTGGGCAACTGTTCTCACAGTTTGTGTTCTGGAGACAGTACGCCTTTGTGATTTTGCCAGTGGTACATAGCCACTTTCGTCCTCCTGGCTGCTCTCTTGGCTATGCAATTCAGCAATCCAGGTAGGATCTGTGGTGTCATCATCCACCCCTTCCAGTTCAAAGGATTCTGGATAAACTGACTGAGCTGGCTGGCCAGATGAGATGTGTGTCTCATCATCCTCATCATCATCCACCTCCTGAGATACTGTTTGCATTTCGTGAAAGTGTCTTTCTTCAGGCCGAGGTGCTTCCAAACTTTGGCCATGAGTAGACATTTCGTCTACTTCAAGTATCTCGTCAGGCAGTGACAAAGAAACCCCTTGATAAGAACCGAATAAGTCATCGGAGTGACCAAGGTCGAGATCCAAATTTTCCTCTGGCTGCCGATGGGTTGAGGCAATAGGAAGACTTTGAGGATTGGATGGCGCTGCATTGTCTGTAGCGACACTAGAATGTCTTGCCACGGATGATTGTGTACTGCAAGAACCAGTGGTCGAGGGCGTCTGAGCCATCCAAGATGTTATCTTGTCATGCTCATCCGGCCTCAACACACGTTTTTTTTGAGTACTGGGATTTCTAGGTAGAAAAAAGGACGTTCTATCAATCCTAGGCTGTGTACTTGTACCAGTGCCTTCTTGGCAAGATTGCTGTGGCCACGACCTCGTCCCTGTCCCTTTGCAACATCCTTTTTGGTAATTGTTTTTTTTTGAGACATTGTTGACGAATGCACAGTCACCGAGATGTGGTTTGGTGTTGCTGTATGCGTCACTTGCTGGCGGGGTAAGTGTGCGCGCTCACACTTGGCAGTGAAGCCGCACACTACACTCCCTAAAAAAATTGGTTTTAAGTGCGCACAGCCACCGAGATGTGGTTTGGTGTTGCTGTATGCGTCACTTGCTGGCGGGGTAAGTGTGCGCGCTCACACTTGGCAGTAAAGCCGCACACTACACTCCCTAAAAAAATTGGTTTTAAGTGCGCACAGCCACCGAGATGTGGTTTGGTGTTGCTGTATGAGTCACTTGCTGGCGGGGTAAGTGTGCGCGCTCACACTTGGCAGTGAAGCCGCACACTACACTCCCTAAGGTGGCGTACGTGCTATTTAAAGGTAGGAGAGCAGCAACGCACTGGTCTGCCACAGAAAAAATAACGCTCTATGGGTTATTAGGAACAAAAATCGATCTGGTGCAAAAACAAAAAGGAAACAGCACCTCAGCTAAGCCTCTGACTGCAGCTGTTAGCAAAGCTGAGTGAGTAAGCTAAGCTATGAGGTCCGTCCTGTGTGCACTGTAAGGCTTCTCCTTCCTTCCCTCCCTGCCTGCCTGCCTGCCTACACAGCACTACTCTGTCCTCCTCCTAGCTCTCAGAAGAGCTTTTTGGGTTAATATAAGGAATCTTCCCTACACTGACAATCCCTGATCTGCTCCAGCATATATCTCTCTCTTCCTATACTAGGTCAGATCGTCTCAGGAATGTGGCCAAAATGGCGGGGACAAGCCTTATATACTGCCTTGCCTGTCATACATGACATAGGCATCACGATGGACAGCAGCCAATCATAGTCCTGACACAACCAACTTTGCTATGCCATTACTGATTATGATTGGCTATCTTCACAAGTTTTCTGACCTAACACGCACGCTGTGCTGACTCGGAACATAACAGATTCTGTATTCGAGAGTCCGACTCCCGAATACAGTATACAGGACTCGGAATCGTAGACTCGTAGGACTCGGAATCGTAGACTCGCTCAGACTCGCTGCTGACAGCGGGTATCTGTGAAGAGTCAAGCTTATTGCCATTGAATTCCATTGGACTCGTCACTGTGCGAGTCCAAGCTGGGAGATTCGCCGAGTAACGAGTCTTGCGAGTACCTTCAGAATCGCCGAGTCCTAACGAGTAGACTCGCCCATCCCTATGTAAAGTAGACATGTGGTAAATGTTATTTATTAATTATTTTGTGTCACATAACTCTCTGGTTTTGCAGAATAAAATTCACAATTGAATGCTAAATGTTAAAATTATTTGCCAAAATTTAGATTTTTTCTCAAATAATCGCAAAAATTAATCACCTAAATTTAATACTAACATGAAGCCCAATATGTCACGAAAAAACAATCTCAGAATCGCTTGGATCCGTTGAGGCGTTCCAGAGATATAACCTCATAAAGGGACACTGGTCATAATTGACAAAATTGGCCTGGTCATTAGGGTCAAAATAGGCCCGGGGGTGAAGGGGTTAAAGTTCAAGCATTTCTTTTCACATGACAAGTTCCCTTTTAATTATTAGTTGGAAACTAGAGATGAGTAAACCCATGCATAAAGTTTGGGTCATTTATGTATAAGTATCCCTTGAGTGTACATTGCTGTGCTCGGTGCTTGGCCCAGGGCGATTGGCCTTTAGTGTTTGATCGGCTCTACTGAGAGTAAAAATCGTTATCGGCTGTACTGTGGATGTATAGGAGAAAAAATATGTTTATGGCTGGCTGTATGTGGATGGGGCACCAAACTGCCAATTAGTGACTTTAAATGAGGTTGGGGTCAAGTTCTGGCACCACCTGAACCCAGTGGTTCTGGCCCTGCATTCATCTGCTGATGGTGCCTCTGGCCCTGCATTCATCTGCTGATGGTGGCTCTTGCCCCTCATTCATCTGCTGATGGTGGCTCTGGCCTCGCATTCATCTGCAGATGGTGGCTATGGCCCCATATTCATCTACTGATGGTGGCTCTGGCCCTGCATTCATCTGCTGATGGTGGTGCTGGCCCTGCATTCATCTGCTGTTGGAGGTTCTGGCTCTGCATTCATCTACTGATGGTGGTTCTGGCCCTACATTCATCTATTCATGGTGGTTCTGACCTTGCATTCACCTACTGATGGTGGTTCTGTCACTGGATTCATCTACTGAGGGTAGTTCCGATCTTGTACATATGTAGCAAACCATAACATACTTCATGGCTATGTTAAAACTGAAAAATCCTCAATTAATTTTTCAGCTCCAAAAACTCAGTGTAAGCTATGGTGTGTTTACACTGAGCTTTTGGAGCAGAAATTCTCCATCTCCTCTTCAAATGCTCAAAACTTGGTTGTGGTGATGTATTAATTGCAGTGGTTGTGGTGATGTATTCATGTAAGTGGCGCTTGGGATTGATTCAGCATGAATCTGTTTCTTGGCTTGAAAAATGTTGTGCACCCCTGAGTGAGATGCTGGCCTGGCTACACCACGCTGATACAGACACGGTCACACTGCACTATGTGCGCTGTGTCTGGTGAAATGATGTCACATATCGCTCCTAGTATACACTGATCATAGGGTCAGGGTAGAAGAATACTGATCACCTCTGACAAGTCCTCACAGGAGTCTAAATTAGCAGGTCAGTGGCCGCTCTGTGTGAGTTATTGCCGGAGTCTGAGCATTGCTGCAGATCAGGTCGTCCTGTCAGTGCTGAACACCGGCACCAGCGAAGCCCGAGAGGCAGAAACTTCAGACTCCTGTAATAAATCACACTGGCGCCCGCAGAGCTCACAGAAAGTAAGACAGGGTACGGGGAACTGGGGGCTGCTAATGTAAGGCCCCCCCCTGAATGTAAGGCCGCCTAGGGGGGCGCTGGGGAATATAAGGCCTCCCTTAGTACCGTACCTTTGGGCCACCGCTTTCCCCCAGTGTGTCCCCCGGGGTGTCCAGCCCCGACGTCACTGCTGTCCCCGGCTCGCTGATGATTGGCCCATCAGCTCGAGTGCTGATTGGCCCAGCAGCTCGAGATGTGATTGGCCGCCCAGCCCCGACGTCACTGCTGTCCCGGCTCGCTGATGATTGGCCCATCAGCTCGAGTTGTGATTGGCACAGCAGCTCGAGCTGTGATTGGCCGCCCAGCCCCGACATCACTGCAGTCCCGGCTCGCTGCTGATTGGCCCAGCGTCCCCTGCAGCAGAAGCGTCCCACAGCTGCACTGCAGAGGAAAACGAAAGTGACTCAGAGAAAAAAAAAGTAAGGAAACTTGTGTACTGTATAACCATAACCATGTGTGTGTGTGTATGGGGCTGTGTGTGTCTGTGTGTACGGTACACTGCAGTACTGTTATGGGAGGCTGCAGTGGGATACGGCACTGTTATGGGAGGCTGCAGTGGGATTACCGTATGTGGATGATACGGTACGTAAGATATTCTTGATACATTTGTTGCATTCTACTGTTTGGTGATGACTACCATGCTGTTCAGCATGTTAATAAATGTTGATTTTTGTTAAAAAAAATTGTCTTTTTTTTTTGGGCTAATGTAAGACCCCCCCCCCTTCCCGAAAGTAAGACAGGGTGCCACTTTCGGAGGTAAAATTAATGTAAGACAGGGTCTTACTTTCGGAGAAACACGGTAATACCTGAGGATCTGTAGGCAGGTCAGGGTGTGACCAGTATAGTGCAATGTATATCCATGTACATAATATCCAGTGCACAGATTAGTATGATACAGTGTATGTGTATATATGTATGTATATATGTACAGTTGTGGCCAAAAGTATTGACACCAATGCAATTCTGTCAGATAATACTCAGTTTCTTCCTGAAAATTATTGCAATCACAAATTCTTTGGTATTATTATCTTCATTTAATTTGTGTTAAATTAAAAAACACAAAAGAGAATGAAGCAAAAAGCAAAACATTGATCATTTCACACAAAACTCCAAAAATGGGCCAGACAAAAGTATTGGCACCTTCAGCGTAATACTTGGTTGCACAACCTTTAGCTAAAATAACTGCGATCAACCGCTTCCGGTAACCATCAATGAGTTTCTTACAATGCTCTTCTGGAATTTTAGACCATTCTTCTTTGCCAAACTGCTCCAGGTCCCTTATATTTGAAGGGTGCCTTCTCCAAACTGCCATTTCTAGATCTCTCCACAGGTGTTCTATGGCATTCAGGTCTGGACTCATTGCTGACCACCTTAGAAGTCTCCAGTGCTTTCTCTCAAACCATTTTCTAGTGCTTTTTGAAGTGTGTTTTGGGTCATTGTCCTGCTGGAAGACCCATGACCTCTGAGGGAGACCCAGCTTTCTCACACTGAGCCCTACATTATGCTGCAAAATTTGTTGGTAGTCTTCAGACTTCATAATGCCATGCACACGGTCAAGCAGTCCAGTGCCACAGGCAGCAAAGCAACCCCAAAATATCAGGGAACCTCCGCCATGTTTGACTGTAGGGACCGTGTTCTTTTCTTTGAATGCCTCTTTTTTTCTCCTGTAAACTCTATGTTGATGCCTTTGCCCAAAAAGCTCTACTTTTGTCTCATCTGACACATTCTTCCAAAACGTTGTAGGCTTTCTCAGGTAAGTTTTGGCAAACTCCAGCCTGGCTTTTTTATGTCTCGGAGTAAGAAGTGGGGCCTTCCAGGGTATCCTACCATACAGTCCCTTTTCATTCAGATGCCGACAGATAGTACGGGTTGACACTGTTGTACCCTCGGACTGCAGGGCAACTTGAACTTGTTTGGATGTTAGTCGAGGTTCTTTATCCACCATCCGCACAATCTTGCGTTGAAATTTTTCTTTTCCGTCTACATCTAGGGAGGTTAGCCACAGTGCCATGGGCTTTAAACTTCTTGATGACACTGCGCACGGTAGACACAGGAACATTCAGGTCTTTGGAGATGGACTTGTAGCCTTGAGATTGCTCTTGTTTCCTCACAATTTGGTTTCTCAAGTCCTCAGACAGTTCTTTGGTCTTCTTTCTTTTCTCCATGCTCAATGTGGTACACACAAGGACACAGGACAGAGGTTGAGTCAACTTTAATCCATGTCAACTGGCTGCAAGTGTGATTTAGTTATTGCCAACACCTGTTAGGTGCCACAGGTAAGTTACAGGTGCTGTTAATTACTCAAATTAGAGAAGCATCACATGATTTTTCTAACAGTGCCAATACTTTTGTCCACCGCCTTTTTTATGTTTGGTGTGGAATTATATCCAATTCGATTTTAGGACAATTCTTTTTGTGTTTTTCAATTGAAGACAAATTAAATGAAGATAATAATACCAAAGAATTTGTGATTGCAATCATTTTCAGGAAGAAACTGAGTATTATCTGACAGAATTGCAGGGGTGTCAAAACTTTTGGCTACAACTGTATGACTGAGACCTGGCGGGTTGGGCTCTCCCATAGGTATTAACCCCCAGTCGAGCAAGGATCTCACCTTTTAGCTTCCCGCAGTCCTGGGCATCCTCCCGACTGAGGTCAAAGTAGGCCTTCTGTCAGGGGCTGACTGGCAAATTTTAGCCTGGGGGGCAAGCACACAGCAAAGGCCCATACGTAGCGTCCCGTCCTTCTTCAATCTTAAGGTAAATGTCTACAGTTACTATGTGTGACTATAGACTTGTGACTCCTCACATCGTGCATACTGTGTGCTGTGAGGATACTCTGGAGCAAGCGGTTATGTGATCTCAAGCATGTGATAAGTGTATTCCCAGCCACATTCCAACTAGATTGTGTCTGGCTTTGATCAATACAGTTGCATTAAAGGGGTTGTCCGAGCTCGTCACATAATCTCAGTGCATATCCAGGCTGCCGAATGTAGACAATCTGTAATGTACTTTGTGTCAGCATTCTGCAGGGTTTCCTAGATAACACTTGTTTTGCGTCTGAACAGAACGACCAGGGGGGGTGTCCTGGCATGATAATGAACACTGGTCGTTTCCACCTCCTCTACCCCAACCCCTCCCCCATAGCAACATCCCCGCCCTCCCCATCTTCATGAATGAGCCCTCTCCACAGTAAGAAATCCTCCCCTGCAGCCATTGCTGTGAGCAGACCTGTGTAGCTGCTCCTCCCCCGGCCACACACCAGTGATGTATGGAAAGTCTGCAGAGAAGGGACAATGTGCTGTACTCAGGGCCGCTCCGTGATTACAATGAATAACTCCCTCTTATCAGTGATTCCTTCCCGCACTGTCCAGGGCTGTCAGTGATCAGGAGCAGGGAAGGAGAATGTACAGTGTGAGCTCAGTGATGGGGGGCTGCAGCTTCTAATCTGTACAGGGGTCCGCACACACTGATGTAATCTGTGACACACTGTAACAAAGCCTCTGCTGTGTGAATGACATTTCTGTGTCACTGATGTCTTCACACAGCAGAAGATCTGGTGCAGTGTATAAGGGTGAAGGATGGTCAGCACTGTGTCTCTAATGACACAAATACTGATTGAAGCAGCCTGTCCACTCAGTAACCGCAGCAGTGTGAAGTGTTGGGAGGTGTATGTATGGAGATATAAATGATACTAAGGATTTTGATATTGTTGAGGAGTCCTTGCTTCCGTCACCCCATCAGTCCGCCCGTACTTCCTTCTTTCCTTCCTTCCGTTCATCCTTCCGTCCTTCCTTCTTTTCCTCCATCTGACTGTCCTTCCTTCTTTCCATCCATCCTTCCTTCTTTCCGTTCGTCCTTCTTTCTGTCCGTCCGTCCGTCCTTCCATCCTTCCTTCTTTCTGTCCATCCTTCTTTTCCTCCTTCTTTCTGTCCTTCCTTCTTTCCATCCGTCCTTCCATCCCTTTTTCTTTCCATCCCTCCTTCTTTCTGTCCTTCCGTCCGTCCGTCCTTCCTTCTTTCCGTCCATCCTTCTTTTCCTCCTTCTTTCTGTCCTTCCTTCCGTCCATCCATCCTTCCATCCGTCCTTCTTTCCGTCCTTCCTTCTTTTCATCCATCCTTCCTTCTTTCCATCCTTCCTTCCGTCCATCTATCCGTCTGTTCTTCTTTCCTTCCCTCCTTCTTTCCGTCCATCCTCCCTTCTTTCCGTCGTTCCTTCCGTCCGTCCGTCGCACCATCAGTCCGTCTGTCCTTCCTTCCGTCCTTCTTTCCATCCTTCCTTCTGTCCATCCGTCTGTCCTTTCCGTCCCTCCTTCCTTATGTCCTTCTTTCCATCCATCCTTCCTTCTTTGCATCCTTCCTTTGTTCCGACCATCTTTCAGTCTTTCCATCCGTCCATCCGTTCTTCCCCTCAAGCCTGTATTTTCCCTTCACCTCTGGGATATTTCCTGTTTTCCTTCCTCTTCTTCCATAACTTTTCTATTTTTCCGTCAATACAGATATATGAGGCTTCTTGTTGTTTTTTGCAGGACGAGTTGTACTTTTGAATGACGACATTTATTTAGGTCTGGGAACTTGCTAGCAACCTTATGGAGACAGCGAAGTAGGTGAGGAGATTGTAAGCCACTTCCCTCCTCTCAGATATATGCATATATGCAAATTTGCACTTCACTAAGGAAGTTGAGAAACTCCCGTGCCACATTTAAGCAGCTTCCTCAAAGTCATAATCGCTTTCCTACAAGCTTTTAATATAACTAAGGAATTTGTGCCAGATCAGAACCCCAAACTACAGACGCTGCGTTTCGGGGTACCTGCCCCTCATCAGTGTAGTGTGTGGGATATTCTGATCTGGCATGAGTGAGTGGGCTAAGACAAGGTTTGGGAACTTGCTATCAACCTTATGGAGACAGCGAAGTAGGTGAGGAGATTGTAAGCCACTTCCCTCCTCTAAGATATATGCATATATGCTAATTTACACTTCACTAAGGAAGTTGAGAAACTCCCGTGCCACATTTAAGCAGCTTCCTCAAAGTCATAATCGCTTTCCTACAAGCTTTTAATATAACTAAGGGATTTGTGCCAGATCAGAACCCCAAACTACAGACGCTGCGTTTCGGGGTACCTGCCCCTCATCAGTGTAGTGTGTGGGATATTCTGATCTGGCATGAGTGAGTGGGCTAAGACAAGGTCTGGGAACTTGCTATCAACCTTATGGAGACAGCGAAGTAGGTGAGGAGATTGTAAGCCACTTCCCTCCTCTAAGATATATGCATATATGCTAATTTGCACTTCACTAAGGAAGTTGAGAAACTCCCGTGCCACATTTAAGCAGCTTCCTCAAAGTCATAATCGCTTTCCTACAAGCTTTTAATATAACTAAGGGATTTGTGCCAGATCAGAACCCCAAACTACAGACGCTGCGTTTCGGGGTACCTGCCCCTCATCAGTGTAGTGTGTGGGATATTCTGATCTGGCATGAGTGAGTGGGCTAAGACAAGGTCTGGGTACTTGCTATCAACCTTATGGAGACAGCGAAGTAGGTGAGGAGATTGTAAGCCACTTCCCTCCTCTAGGAAACAGTGCAATTACACATTTGTTTTTTGGGTTTTTTATTCACCATGTTCACTAAATGGTAACACTGACATGTCGGTATGATGTCTGGAGTCAGTACTATATGGTAACACTGAGGTGTCGGTATGATGTCTCGGGTCAGTACTATATGGTAACACTGAGGTGTCGGTATGATGTCTGGGGTCAGTACTATATGGTAACACTGAGGTGTCGGTATGATGTCTGGGGTCAGTACTATATGGTAACACTGACGTGTCGGTATGATGTCTGGGGTCAGTACTATATGGTAACAGTGACGTCTCGGTATGATGTCTCGGTCAGTACTATATGGTAACACTGACATGTCGGTATGATGTCTGGGGTCAGTACTATATGGTAACACTGAGGTGTCGGTATGATGTCTGGGGTCAGTACTATATGGTAATACTGAGGTGTCGGTATGATGTCTGGGGTCAGTACTATATGGTAACACTAACGTGTCGGTATGATGTCTGGGGTCAGTACTATATGGTAACACCGAGGTGTCGGTATGATGTCTGGGGTCAGTACTATATGGTAACACTGAGGTGTCAGTATGATGTCTGGGGTCAGTACTATATGGTAACACTGAGGTGTCGGTATGATGTCTGGGGTCAGTACTATATGGTAACACTGACATGTCGGTATGATGTCTGGGGTCAGTACTATATGGTAACACTGACATGTCGGTATGATGTCTGGGGTCAGTACTATATGGTAACACTGAGGTGTCGGTGTGATATCTGGGGTCAGTACTATATGGTAACACTGAGGTGTCAGTATGATGCCTGGGGTCAGTACTATATGGTAACACTGAGGTGTCAGTATGATGTCTGGGGTCAGTACTATATGGTAACACTGACGTGTCGGTATGATGTCTGGGGTCAGTACTATATGGTAACACTGAGGTGTCAGTATGATGTCTGGGGTCAGTACTATATGGTAACACTGAGGTGTCGGTATGATGCCTCGGGTCAGTACTATATGGTAACACTGAGGTGTCGGTATGATGTCTGGGGTCAGTACTATATGGTAACACTGAGGTGTCGGTAAGATGTCTGGGGTCAGTACTATATGGTAACACTGAGATGTTGGTATGATGTCTGGGATCAGTACTATATGGTAACACTGAAGTGTTGGTATGATGTCTGGGGTCAGTACTATATGGTAACACTGAGGTGTCGGTATGATGTTTGGGGTCAGTACTATATGGTAACACTGATGTGTCGGTATGATGTCTGGGGTCAGTACTATATGGTATCACTGAATTGTGCTTTTGCACCATTTTCCATGATCCGCAGCGTTCATACAGTCAAACATGTATTATGAGAAACATAATTAATATTTATTTCTATTTAAAAGTGAACTGTCACCCGATTTTTGTGTATTAAACTAAAAGCTCCCTTTTCAGTAGGGCCTATGTTGCGTTCTAAGAAGGAGGCTATATGCTGACTGCCCTGCCCGACACGTCATGTTACCTATAGTCTGACCAGGACACATACCGACACATCAGTGTTACCATATAGTACTGACCCAGACATCATACCGACACGTCAGTGTTACCATATAGTACTGACCTGAGACATCATACCAACACTCAGTGTTACTATATAGTACTGACTCCAGACATCATACCGACAACCTCAGTGTTACATATAGTACTGACCCAGACATCATACGACATGTCAGTGTTACCATATAGTACTGACCCAGACATCATACCGACACATCAGTGTTACCATATAGTACTGACCTGAGACATCATACCGACAGTCAGTGTTACCATGTAGTACTGACCTGAGACATCATACCAACACCTCAGTGTTACTATATAGTACTGACCCAGACATCATACCGACACCTCAGTGTTACCATATAGTACTGACCCAGACATCATACCAACACCTCAGTGTACCTATATAGTACTGACCCGAGGCATCATACTGACATGTCAGTGTTACCATATAGTACTGACCCCAGACACCACACCGACACGTTGGTGTATACCATATAGTACTGACCCAGACATCATACCGACACTCAGTGTTACCATATAGTACTGACCCCAGAAATCATACCAACACCTCAGTGTTACTATATAGTACTGACCCCAGACATCATACCGACACCTCAGTGTTACCATATAGTACACCCCAGACAATCATACCAACACCTCAGTGTTACCATATAGTACTGACCCAAGTCACCATACCGACACATCAGTGTTACCATATAGTACTACCCCAGACATCATACCAACACCTCAGTGTTACTATATAGTACTGACCCAGACATCCATACCGACACCTCAGTGTTACCATATAGTACTGATCCCAGACATCATACCGAACACTCAGTGTTACCATATAGTACTGACCCCAGACATCATACTGACACATCAGTGTTACCATATAGTACTGACCCAGACATCATACTGACACTCAGTGTTACCATATAGTACTGACCCCAGACATCATACGACACCTCAGTGTTACCATATAGTACTGACCCAGATATCATACCAACACCTCAGTGTTACATATAGTACTGACCCCAGACATCATACGACACATCAGTGTTACCATATAGTACTGACCCCAGACATCATACCGACACCTCAGTGTTACATATAGTACTGACCCCAGACATCATACCAACACACTCAGTGATACCATATAGTACTGACCCAGACATACGACATTCAGTGTTACCATATAGTACTGACCCCAGACATCAACCGACACTCAGTGTTACCATATAGTACTGACCCCAGACATCATACCGACACTCAGTGTTACCATATAGTACTGACCCCAGACATCATACCAACACCTTCAGTGTTACTATATAGTACTGACCTCAGACATCATACCGACCCCTCAGTGTTACCATATAGTACTCACCCCAGACATCATACCAACACCTCAGTGTTACCATATAGTACTGACCCAAGTCATCATACCGACACCTCAGTGTTACCATATAGTACTGACCCCAGACATCATACCAACACCTCAGTGTTACATATAGTACTGACCCAGCATCATACCGACACTCAGTGTTACCATATAGTACTGACCCCAGACATCATACGAAACCTCAGTGTTACCATATAGTACTGACCCCAGACATCATACCGACACTCTGTTCATATAGTACTGACCCGACTTAGACATCAGTGTTACATAGTACTGACCCAGACATCATACGACACTCAGTGTTACCATATAGTACTGACCCCCAGACATCATACCGACACTCAGTGTTACCATATAGTACTGACCCAGACATCATACCGACACCTCAGTGTTACCATATATACTGACCCCAGACATCATACCGACACTAGTGTTACCATATAGTACTGACCCCAGACATCATACCGAACACTCAGTGTTACCATATAGTACTGACCTAGACATCATACCGACACGTCAGTGTTACCATATAGTACTGACCCCAGACATCATACCGACACATCAGTGTTACCATATAGTACTACATGGAAAACTGAGGCATCATACCAGACACGTCAGTGTTACCATATAGTACTGACCCAGACATCATACCGACACTCAGTGTTACCATATAGTACGACCTGAGCATCATACAGACAGTCAGTGTTCCCATATAGTACTGACAAGGTATCATACAGACACGTCAGTGTTACCATATAGTACTGACCCCAGACATCATAACACCCTCAGTGTTACCATATAGCACTGACCCCAGACATACTACCGACACCTCAGTGTTACCATATAGTACTGACCCCAGATATCATACCGACACCTCAGTGTTACCATATAGTACTGACCCCAGACATCATACTGACACATCAGTGTTACCATATAGTACTGACCCCAGACATCATACTGACACCTTAGTGTTACCATATAGTACTGACCCCAGACATCATACAGACACCTCAGTGTTACCATATAGTGAACATGGTGAATAAAAAACCCAAAAAACAAATGTGTAATTGCACTGTTGTTTTTGCAATTTTTAAATAAATGTCGTCATTCAAAAGTACAACTCGTCCTGCAAAAAACAACAAGAAGCCTCATATGTCTGTATTGACGGAAAAATAGAAATGTTATGAAGAAGAGGAAGGAAAATAGGAAATATCCCAGAGGTGAAGGGAAAATACAGGCTTGAGGGGAAGAACGGATGGACGGATGGAAGATGGACGGAAAGAAGGAAGGAAGGACGGTCGGAAATAAGGAGGGATGGACAGAAGGAAGGATGGACGGAAAGAAGGTAGGACTGTCAGATGGACGGAAAGACGGACGGACATAAAGAAGGACGGACGGACGGAAAGAAGGACGGACGGACGGAAAGAAGGACGGACGGACGGAAAGAAGGACGGACGGACGGAAAGAAGGACGGACGGACGGAAAGAAGGAAGGATGGAAGGATGGATGGAAAGAAGGAAGGACAGAAGGATGAACGGAAGGAAGGATGTATGGATGGAAGGAAAGAAGGAAAGACGGGCGGACTGATGGGGCGACGGAAGCAAGGACTCCTCAACAATATCAAAATCTTTAGTATCATTTATATCTCCATACATACACCCCCAACACTTCACACTGCTGCAGTTACTGAGTGGACAGGCTGCTTCAATCAGTATTTGTGTCATTAGAGACACAGTGCTGACCATCCTTCACCCTTATACACTGCACCAGATCTTCTGCTGTGTGAAGACATCAGTGACACAGAGATGTCATTCACACAGCAGAGGCTTTGTTACAGTGTGTCACAGATTACATCAGTGTGTGCGGACCCCTGTACAGATTAGAAGCTGCAGCCCCCCATCACTGGGCTCACACTGTACATTCACCTTCCTGCTCCTGATCACTGACAGCCTGGACAGTGCGGAAGGAATCACTGATAAGAGGGAGTTATTCATTGTAATCACGGAGCGGCCCTGAGTACAGCACGATTGTCCCTTCTCTGCAGACTTTCCATACATCACTGTGTGTGGCCGGGGGAGGAGCAGCTACACAGGTCTGCTCACAGCAATGGCTGCAGGGGAGGATTTCTTACTGTGGAGAGGGCTCATTCATGAAGATGGGGAGGGCGGGGATGTTGCTATGGGGGAGGGGTTGGGGTAGAGGAGGTGGAAACGACCAGTGTTCATTATCATGCCTGGACACCCCCCCTGGTCGGTCTGTGCAAAACAAGTGTTATCTAGGAAACCCTGCAGAATGCTGACACAAAGTACATTACAGATTGTCTTGTCTACATTCGGCAGCCTGGATATGCACTGAGATTATGTGACGAGCCCGGACAACTCCTTTAAGTGAGGCTGAGAAAGCCTAGTCAGCATGTTCCCAACCACATGTATGCAAATCACATGCTTACAGTCACACGCCCACCGAATCGAATCATCACAGCCCTGTGAGCAATGTTAAGATTCACAAGTTTGCAGTCACACAGAATGACACAGAGTGACTGTCGACTTGTAGTTTAAAACTGGACAAATCATTGAACAGCAACTGTCTGACTCGGAAATTGGATACCTAATGGGACCATTCACGCAATCAGCTTGGTACTTTCTAGAATCTATAGGCGGGTCGTTGGGCAGACTGGCGATGTGAACACCCATGGGCTGGGACTTCTCGATGGGACTAGAGACGAGTCACTTTTGGGGAGGCATATGGCCACTTGATGACGGGAGATCATTAAGAACTCACTTTTAGCGAGAGGAGATCGAAAACTAAGTAGCTGGTGTGGGCGGGGGGTGTTTTCAATATGTTTGTGGGGTTAATATATTCCGGTATATGTATCTTGTGACAAACGAGTCATTTTCACCTTTGTTCTTGATGTTTGTATTTCACTTTCTGTGTACGGTGAAAATCAATAAAAAAAACAAAACTGGACAACCCCTCTAAGGGTATGTTCACACAGTGTGTTTTTGCTGCAGTTTTGCTGCAGTTTCTGCTGCGGTTTACCATTGGTTTTATGGTAATGTATGCTAATTTGCTCCTGCGGTTTGGTTTTGCTGGGAATCAAATGTGTTTCACAGAAACGCTGTGCACACACATTGGTTTTTGTTCTCTGGAGACAGTGTAAACACCACAGGATTTGCTGCATTTTTGTTTTCCAGCAAAACCTATGGATTCCAGGATTAGCTGTCCCAACACATTGGTTTTTATTTGGTGAAGAAAGTGGAAACACCTCAGGTTTTGCTGTGTTTTAGAAAGAATGACCATGTCAATTCTTTGCTGAACTTTTGCTAAAGTGGAAACACCTGTGGTATTTCCATTCTCTGTAGAGAAAAAAAAAAAGTGTGTGTGTGAAAGCTTTTCCCTGATCACATAGGTTTTTGATGGAATCCAAAAACTCAGAATTAGATTAGCATAGATTTACATAAAACCAAGGCAACTTCCGGTTCCGGCACTGTGCAGATGGCTGCCTAGGAGAAGTGCTCCCGAGACCGGGTCGTTAATCCGTCGGCATCACTGTAAACGAGGAGCCATCCGGCCCACATCCACCCTGGCATTCAACCCCCGAGCCTTGGGGACCCTGGACAGATATGTCCTGAGGAACTCGGGCAGAAAAGACCCGTCCTCTAAGAGAGATATGGGACCGAGCGGGACACAGTCCAAAATGGCGGCAAAGTGAGTGGAGGTGCTGTGACCAAAAGGAAGGAGAGCGAATGCGACAAGAATACTGCAGGGAGCCGAGGCACTCGGGCAAACAATAGCGCCGGTGGAAGGAGCGATACACGGGCGGGAGACACCGCTGTGAGGAAGCCCTCATTGCCGAAAATGCAGATGGGGGAAATGCAAGTACAAGATGGCCCTGTGGCGGAGGCCCTGGAGCCTACCGCAGAAGATCCCAATACGGCAGCCAACACGATTGATGTAAAAGCGCTGGCAAGAGAGGTTTTGCCTTATCTGGCAGCCGACCTAAAGTCCGCGCTAAAAGAGGCGGTCGAGGAGGCGATTTTGGGGATACAAAGCACTGTAGCGGCACAGGAGGAACGGCTGAAGGAGGCTGAGCGCCGGGTCGGAGAGGCGAGGATAGGATCCTGCGACTAGAAGGTCAGATAAAAGTCTTGCAAAAACAGGCGGTATATTCGGAGGATAAACTGGACGAGTTAGAAAACCGCTCACGGAGAAGCAACCTCTGTATGGTTGGTTTACCGGAGTCCGTCTCCCCCTCCCAGCTAGATGCTATATGGGAAGCCGAGCTGCCAAAGATACTAGGCTTCCAGCACAGATGCAGGTTTGAACGCTCCCACAGAGTTGGACCGCCACGTGACTCGCGAGACAAACCAAGGCAAGTCATTGCAAAGTACTTGGATTATAAAGAAAAAGAGAAACTGTTGCGAGAATACAGATCTAGGAGGATCCCACTACTTATTGGTGGTCACAAAGTAAGGATCTATGAGGATTTCTCAGCAGCGGTGGTACGTAAAAGGAAGCTCTTCAGCCCGGCCTGTTCCCTACTTTTTAAACAGAACATACGCTTCCAGCTGGCATTCCCCGCGATACTCAGATTCCGGGACTCCAAAGGTATATTAAAGTCTTTTACGGATAACAGTGCAGCACTAAATTTCATTCAACGGGACAACTCCTCTGCTAACACCTGGCGACGTTCAAACGATGGAGAGAGGTCCCCGGGACCGTCACAACACCGCACATACGCAGAAGCAGTTCTGGATGACAACGCAGGCCAATATGCCCGAGAACGTCGCTCAGAAGACACAACCTGGGCAAAGCAGCAACGTCGCAGACGCAAGAGTCGCTCGTACGATGACACGCCTTCAAGAGATCACCATTCATCACCAGTGTTGGACTCAGATAATGATGGCAACAGGTTGGACGTATGAAAAAGAAAAATTTCTCTAATGATGTACCCCGGCCTACCTACGCAGATATGGAATGAGGAAAAGTATCCACTCTTCCCCCCACTTACACGATGAGTATTACTTATAAAGAGCCAAAGGGCAATTCTCAGAGGGTGGTTAGACATGGAGAACATACATCCTGAGATATGGAGTACTTTACTTCATAAGCTATCGGGGGCGACTCCAACACTACCCCTCTTTCCCCCCAAAAAAGTGATCCATCATGTCCCATGCCTCATCCTCTCTCCACACCTTGCTCCTATTCTCTCATACACCTTCCCACCTCCTTCCTATCGTCCCTTCGCCTCATTACCTGCATTGCCCTCATTTTCTTCCACTTCTCCTCTTTTCTTTACCCCTGAGTCTGCTCTCTCATTCCTTTTACATGCACTTCCACGCTTCCCTTCAGTCCTTCCCTTCACCTCTCTACTCACACAGTACCAGCTTTATTCTGTACCCATTTCCCCCCCCCTTTTTTTTTTTTTTTCCTACACGCTCTTTCCCCACCTTCCCTTCCCCCAGGGAGAGATGACATATGGTCTTGAGGGGATGGCTCCACACAAGGACATTAGACGCGGCAGGGATTAGGGCCAGTACAGAAAAAAGGAAGTCATGTGGCCAAAGAAGGTTTTTTTTCCGAGTGGATATAACACCGGAAATGTTTCCATCTCGTGTTTATGGTGGGGGGGGTGTTTTATGTTTCAGAAGGTTCTTACATTTCTTATGTTTCTTACCTTTTTTATGTTTATTTACTACCACGTGATATCTACGGCATATATTTGTTTATGTGAAATTCATTCCATTGCCCCTTATTTCAAACACGTAGAAAGACAGAGAGAATGTGTGCAATCTTCCTGGTCAGAACCCGATGTGTCTATCTTATGCTATGTAAAATGGTTAGAGTAATTACATGCAATGTCAAAGGGCTTAGATCCCCTAACAAACGACATATGGTGTTGAGGCATCTTAAAAGGCTCAAGGCAGATATTGCCCTTTTACAGGAAACACACCTGAGACAACATGAATTACACTATATGTTGAAGCAATGGGTGGGGGTAGGTTGGGCTTCGGGGGCTCAGAACCGTAAGGCGGGAGTATTGATATTGGTCAACAAACATCTTGCACATACAGTCCTGTGCTCTCCCGCACCCTGTCCAGCTGAGGTATGTACACACTGGCAGGTTTTTACCGTAGCACTAGGGACAGAGTTAGGACTGTCTCTATCAGGGCCTACCGTGGAGTGGGTGAGACAGCTTATTGTACGTTTTCTTGCAGAAACGTATAAACCAAAAGGCCCTGTTTTTGTTACAGCACTTGCTATTTATTTTTATTTTTACAGCAGAGCGCCTTTTGTGTTATTCATATACGGTTTTTGCATTGGTTTATCATGTTTTTGGTGGGGATTGGTTGCAGTTCACACTGCTGCTTCCAATGTGTGCAGACTCATATTTTTTTGCCTTTGTATTCATCACTGCTGGTAACAGCAGATATTGGAGGCACCTGCCCCTCCCATATGAAGTCTGCACACAGAGCTGCCACCCACACAGCCCTACAATGTGAGATAGTCCTGTGCTCTCCCGCACCCTGTCCAGCTGAGGTATGTACACACTGGCAGGTTTTTACCGTAGCACTAGGGACAGAGTTAGGACTATCTCTATCAGGGCCTACCGTGGAGTGGGTGAGACAGCTTATTGTACGTTTTCTTGCAGAAACGTATAAACCAAAAGGCCCTGTTTTTGTTACAGCACTTGCTATTTATTTTTATTTTTACAGCAGAGCGCCTTTTGTGTTATTCATATACGGTTTTTGCATTGGTTTATCATGTTTTTGGTGGGGATTGGTTGCAGTTCACACTGCTGCTTCCAATGTGTGCAGACTCATATTTTTTTGCCTTTGTATTCATCACTGCTGGTAACAGCAGATATTGGAGGCACCTGCCCCTCCCATATGAAGTCTGCACACAGAGCTGCCACCCACACAGCCCTACAATGTGAGATAGTCCTGTGCTCTCCCGCACCCTGTCCAGCTGAGGTATGTACACACTGGCAGGTTTTTACCGTAGCACTAGGGACAGAGTTAGGACTGTCTCTATCAGGGCCTACCGTGGAGTGGGTGAGACAGCTTATTGTACGTTTTCTTGCAGAAACGTATAAACCAAAAGGCCCTGTTTTTGTTACAGCACTTGCTATTTATTTTTATTTTTACAGCAGAGCGCCTTTTGTGTTATTCATATACGGTTTTTGCATTGGTTTATCATGTTTTTGGTGGGGATTGGTTGCAGTTCACACTGCTGCTTCCAATGTGTGCAGACTCATATTTTTTTGCCTTTTTTTTTTTTTTTGATCTTGCACATACACTAGTTTCTATGACCAGAGATCAGGAGGGACGAATACTACACGTGGAGCTGGATATAAAGACCCAAAGATACAGTCTTTATAACATATATGCTCCTAATAGCTCGAGAGGTCAATTTTTTGAAGATTTGCAGATGAGACTATTAGAGGACCGGACAACCAATATAATCGTGGGTGGTGATTTTAATGAAGTGGTAACAGACGACCTAGACAGGAAAAGGAGTGACGACGGGGCTTCAAATATATCGGATGCGATAGAACCTCCCAGGCGAGTGGGAAGGTTGGCGAGTATGATAGGCTCGCTGGGATTAATTGATGTATGGCGCACTTTACATCCACTTGAGTTAGAATTCTCACATTTTTCTTGCCCTCACACATCCTGGTCACGGATTGACCTATTCCTGATAAATGAGAAATTAATGCGTATGATTGAGTCTGTCGAGTTTGAAACAATGGTCATATCAGACCATAGCCCGGTCTCCTTAGACGTTTTAGAGATACAGCCCAAAGGCTCTGATATCCTATGGCGATTTCCCGCACACTTATCAAAATTGGGAGACTTCAAAACCAAACTCAAAGAATGGTGGCTCAGATTCTCAAGGGATAACGAAGCTCATAAGACGGACCACAAGCTTTTTTGGGAAACGGGAAAAGCGGTGGTCAGAGGTCATATCATTGCTCATACTCTAACACAAAAAAGGAAACTGACTGAACAATATACTGAAGCCAGTGCAAGAGTTACGGACGCCTACAGGACCTTTCGACAAACACATGACCCAGCAGACCGACAGAAGTGGCTGGAAGCCCGGAAAGATTTTGACAGGTGGGCAGAAATGAGGGAAGCTATGACACGCGGACAGTTAGAGGTAGAATTAAATAGATTTGGAGACAAAGCGGGAAAACTGTTGGCAAATTTAGCTAATGGAAGACGTCCTGCCAATCTAATTGCGGCACTTCGTCGGAAGGAGGGTGGGGTCACGACTAACCCTAGAGACATCAATAACATCTTAGGAGACTTTTAACACAGATTGTATGGAGACAGCGAGACTCAGGCGACAGGGGGAGAGGAATGGCTAAGAAAGGTGAAACTGAGTACTGTCCCGGATCTTGACCTGGAATGCCTCAATCAGCCAGTATCAGAAGCTGAGGTTGAATTAGCTATCAAAAATCTAGGCTCAGGTAAAGCACCGGGACCAGACGGGTTCAGGGGCGAGTTTTATAAACTCTTGAGGGAGGAAATAACTCCGACACTGACAGGACTATTTAACAAATTTCTAGAAGGCGAATCCATTCCAGACGAGGCCAACGTGGCATATATCAAATTACTGCCAAAAGGAGATAAAGATAGAGAGGACCCGGCAAACTACAGACCCATATCCCTAGTGAACGTAGATCTTAAACTATTGTCCAAAATAATGGCAGATAGGTTAGCCCAGATTCTTCCAGACCTCATTGACCACCATCAAACTGGCTTTATCAAAGGCCGTTTGGCCGTTTCTAATGTACGTAAAGCATTGTTGGTGCTGGATGTGGTACGAGGCAGCGAACAGAGGAATGGAGGGGACCCTGCCGTGGTCGCCTTGGACGCGGAAAAGGCATTTGACAATGTTAGGTGGCCATGGCTGGGTCTAGTGCTTGACCATGTGGGCATTAAAGGTAGATTTCGCTGCTTCCTACATAACCTATACTCTAACCCCACGGCGAGGGTGCACACACCGGGCTTTCTGTCTCCGAAATTTCTGTTGCAGAAAGGGACACGGCAGGGGTGTCCACTATCTCCTCTATTATTTAACCTAGCTTTGGAACCTCTAGCTAGATTCATCAATGATGTTAGCTCTTTTTCCGGTATCACCGTGGGTAGATGTGAGGTGAAATCTGCCTTGTTTGCAGACGACATCGTTCTTTTCATGAAAAACCCGGAACAAGACCTGCCCTTGTTGATCAAAGATATCGAGGCGTTTGGCAAATTTGCCGGATTTACTCTTAATAGACGTAAATGCGAAATAATGAGTATCAGGGGAGGGAACTCCTTGCAAAAGTTAACAAAACAATTAGGTATACCATTGGCCCGCTCACATATCAGATACTTGGGAATACAGTTGGGTAGGACTGCGGGACAAGTCTACGCGCTTAATTATCCCCCACTCTTTAATAAAATTGAACAAGAGCTCAAGAAATGGGCAAATCTCCCATTGTCATTACTAGGTAGATGTCATTTGATAAAAATGGTCAGCTTTGCCCGTCTCCTTTATCCCATGCAAACACTTCCCCTACTATTAAGGCATATAGATGTTAAAAGGGTCAACAAAGCATTTTCCGCCTTTATTTGGCGGGGACGCAGACCAAGAATACGAATGGGAACATTAATGTTGCCCAGGGCAGAAGGAGGTACGAACCTGCCTGATGTACGGGGATATAATTTGGCATGCTTACTAAGGCACGTAGTGGAATGGATTACAAAAGCCAATAGATATTCTGCGGGTCAGTTGGAGGCAGAATTTTGTGCCCCGTGGGACCGTTGCTCCCTACTACATTCTTCTTTAGTACATATTCCGGAGCAAATTAAATCGGCCGTCATCTGTAGGGACACGATAGCAGTCTGGAAGACAGTGAGGAAGAAATGTGGGTTACCCTGGAAAATATCTAAGCACCTTAACCCCTGGGCTTTCCCTGACTTTAAGATGGGGTGGGAGAACGCACTGTTCACGGAATGGAGGAGGAAGGGGGTACAGAAGATGGGGGACCTATTGCATGAGACGGACAGACGTTGGATGACAGGACCAGAAATTCTGAGGAAGTTTGGTCTAGGGGAGACACAGGGACTTCAATATATGCAACTGAAACAGCATGTTATGACTAACCTTAGAGACGTATCCACAGAAGTGACCCCTAACGTATGTGACAAGTTGATTGGCCTGGAATCCTCACATCTTAGCATATCTTCTATATACAGGGAACTTAGAGGAACACTGACTCCAAATGGGTACTCACATTTGTTTTCTAAGTGGACAAAATTTCTGGGAGACGATGCGGTAGCGGACAGTATTTTGACGGGGTGGAACAAGGTGAGAAGATTTATTCTTAGTGAACAATGGAGGGACTCACACTATCGCATCATACACGGGATGGTTTATGGTTTAAATTTTCCACGCTTTGTGTCCAATCCTGACCGCATAACATGTTGCCCCAAATGTCAAAGGGAAAACACCGACATGATCCATGGTCTTTGGACATGTCCTAGGGTGCGATCGTTCTGGATAATGGCGAATGATCTGCTATATAGATACTGTGGATGCCGATATGCACTGGAACCCACGAAGTGGATATTCCAGGACATAGAGGCGAATGGGAACAACAAAATGTCCCTGAGGTTTGCACATGTCCTCATTCTCCTAGCTAAACGGATGCTGCTTATATATTGGTTACGTCCCGACCTACCGAAAGAATCTGATATTGAGGCGGGATTGGATAGAGCATTGGAGATTGATAGAAGGGAGGTATTACGGGATAAAGAACCACTAATGGAGACATTTATGAAAAAATGGAGGGGGTATATAGAGTCAAAGGAATCCATGACCACAATCCGCCGCATCATGGGTCCTCTTAAAGATACCTCGTGGTACTTGCTGAACGACTTGGAGGGGTCACTGGGGAAATTAGGAATATAAAGAAAGACGGACAACAAAGAGACAGGACATGGAATTCACCTTCACACTAGATTAAAGGAAAAAGAGGATGCGCTTACCTTGTGTTTCAGGTATAGGGAGATTGCACACTCGGACCTTTGAACAAAGGTATTCTAGTCAGATCTCTGTCGTTGATTTCTTTAGACATTTTTGACTGCATCTGGAGGATCTGGGGTTAATGGCATTTGTTTCTATGTTTTGGATTATTTTCTATATTGCGAAGGCTTCTTTTTCTATTATATATTCACTGTGTGTTATAACAATACTGTGAAGCTCTATTGATGTTTATTCTCTTATATGTTGTTTTCAAAAAAGAAAAATCTTTAATAAACATGATGTTTAAAAAAAAAAAAACCAAGGCAAAACCTGATCTCAAACGCAGCAAAACCTGCCTGTGGGCACACACCCTAATATGTTGACCTCCGGCTGTTTCATAGGCTATATTCACACTACTGTATTGTATTCTAAGGCTAACGTCATATTAATGTTTCTCAGGGGCCGCGCTAAAAACATAGGTTTTAGCAGCATTAATGCAGCACTACCGCCATGGCAGCACCGCGTTAACACTACCAATGCTTACCTATGGAGACACAGCCCCTCACGCGGCTCAAACGCCGGCATCTGAGCGAAATCTCACTGAATTTCCTAATACAAAAAAAGACGCTTCTTGAAGCATCTTTTCTCGCGGTAGGAAATAGCACGAGATTTCAAACTCCGGCACTGAGATGCCGGTGTTTGGTCCGGCATCCCGGGCACGCCGTGTGGTTGAAAATGCGTTTGGGATCATTGCCAATAGATACTGCATCTTTCATATGCCTTTGAATATGAAACTGGAATCTATGGATATAGTAGTGCTGGCATGCTGTGTGCTACATAACTTCCTGCGTCGTAGGGATACTGCATCATACACACCGGCAAGTTATGTGAATTCAGTGGACTCCACAACAGGGGAAGTCTTTCCCGGGGCGTGGCGTGCAACCGACCCTGGTCTGGCACCACTCCAGCTGCTGAGCCAGGGTCGAAGTCCGCAGGATGCCAGGAGCAGCAGGGACAGCTACTGCTCCTTCTTCAATGGCCCTGGGGCAGTGGCCTGGCAACAAGACCAGGTGTAGTGTTGCTGGGTTTGTTTCACACCACCAGCAGGCTGAGGGTGTAGTCAGCAGTTTGTCTGCAGCTGTAATGGTGGGTTTACACGTCCCGATATCAGGCCGATATCGGAGCCAACGACGCGGGAGCGCGCTTTTTGAGCGCGCTTTTCCTGCCATCGCATCGCCGGTTTAGACAGCCCGATATCGGGATACAACGTCCCGACGATGTGTACGCCCCCCAACCCAGGAACGACCAGTTAACATGGGAGTGAATGGGTGACGTGGGCGTACACATCGTAGTTGGGCTGTCACACGGGACGATGCGGCTACAACGGCCATCCGATATCGGGCGGTTGAATAGCACGCTCATTCAACCCCGATATCGTTTTGGCATCGTTCCAGCATCGCATTGTACGTTCAAACCGTACAACGCGCGAACGATATCGGGTCCAACTCCCGAACCACGTGACTTTTGGTCGGAGTTGGGTCGGAGTTGGACGCCGATATCGCGACGTGTAAACCCACCATAACTGTTTTCTTTTTGTTATGTGTTCACCTTTTTTTTTTTTTATTTAAATTATAAATTTGTAAACATTAATATCAATAATTTTTATGTTAGATGTATGCACATTGTTTAAGGTGACCTTTCAGTTATGTGTGCAATGTTAAACACTTTGCTTTTGTTCAGTATGTTGTATTATTTTATGTTAATGTGCACAAAAGTGAAAAAAACAATTCTGATCAGAACTACCTATGTCTGTCTTTACTTTTAAATACAGGGCAGTTGCACATAGCATTAATCCAGGGGTCTCAAACTCGGCTGGGCTGGTGGGCCGCACATAGAAAAAAATTTATATAGGGGGGCCGCATTCATTGTAGGATTAAGTGACATTTTAGCAACACCAGAATTTTTTGCTCAATGTAGTAATGCCCAAATCCTGATCTTCTTGTAGGAATGTCCCCACCCTAATCTCCTTTATGTAGGAATGTCCCCATCCTGGTCCCCTTCTTGTAGGACTGTCCCCATCGAATATTAATGTCATCCATCCTGGTCCTCTTCTTGTAGTAATGTCCCCATACTGGTCCCCATCGTATATTAATGTCAACCATTCTGACCCTCTTCTTGTACTAATGTCCCCATCCTGGTCCTCTTCTTGTACTAATGTCCCCATCCTGGTCCTCATCTTGTACTAATGTCCCCATCCTGGTCCTCATCTTGTACTAATGTCCCCATCCTGGTCCTCATCTTGTACTAATGTCCCCATCCTGGTCCCCTTCTTGAAGTAATGTCCCCATCCTGGTCCTCTTCTTGTAGTAATGCCCCCATCCTGGTCACAGAGCCCATGGGACTGTGAGCACAGAGCCCACAGCGCACACAGCGCCCACAGCGCACACAGAGCCCAGTGCACACCCTCAGTGCCTGGACCCTGCCTCATTGTCTGTGCTGCTGTGCCCCTGCTGGGCCCGGTAATCGCCAATTAAATTACAGTACCATACCGGCGCCAGCGATGAGCTGCCTGGTCCTCCGCCGCGGGATCTTCCCCTGATGACATCCGGTAGCAACTCCTCACTGCTCTCAGGACCTCGCTTGCCCTCCACAGCAGTGACAGGGTGGGATTCTGAGACACCCTCAGGCCATCTGCAGCAGTCGGAAGACTGAGGTCGGTGGGCGAGAGATGCTGAGGTGGGTGGGAGGAAGGTGCTGAGGTGGGTGGGCGAAAGAGTCTGTCTTTCAGTCACCATCATCATCAAAATCATTTATCATCATCATACACACACAGGCACCATCATCATACAAGCACACACAGCCACCATCATCATACACACACACAGCCACCACCATCATCATACACACACAGCTACCACCGCCGTCATCATCAGTCACACACAGTCACCACCGCCATCATCATAATCAGTCAACACCACCACGCTCATCATCAATCACACACAGCCACCACCACGATCATCATCAGTAACACACAGCCACCATCACCATCATCATCATCATCAGTCACACAAAGCCACCACCGCCATCATTACCATCAGTATCACACAGCCACCACCACGATCATCATTAGTAACACACAGCAACCACCGCCACAATCATCATCATCAGTCACACACAACCACTATCATCATCACCACAGCCGCCACAGCCGCAATCATCATCATCAGTCACACACAACCACTACCGCCACCATCATCAGTCACACACAGCCACCACTGCTGCCATCATCATCATTAGTCACACACAACCACTTCCGCAACCATCATCATCATCAGTCACACACAACCACTACCGCAACCATCATCATCATCAGTCACACACAGCCACCACTGCTGCCATCATCATCATCAGTCACACACAGCCACCACAGCTGCCATCATCATTATCAGTCACACACAACCACCACTGCTGCCACCACCATCATCATCATCATCAGTCACACACAGCCATCACCGCCGCCAATTATCATCATCACTCACACACAGCCACCACTGGCATCACCATCACCAGTCACAGACATGCACAGCCATCATCATCATTCACACACACACAGCCATCATCATCATTCACACAAACACACACACACATACACAGCCATGATCATAATCAGTCACACGCACACATACACAGCCATGATCATCATCAGTCACATGCACACATACACAGCCATGATCATCATCAGTCACACGCACACATACACAGCCATGATCCTCAGTCAAACACACACAGCCATGATCATCATCAGTCACATGCACACATACACAGCCATGATCATCATCAGTCACACGCACACATACACAGCCATGATCATCCTCAGTCACACGCACACATACACAGCCATGATCATCCTCAGTCACACGCATACACAGCCATGATCATCCTCAGTCACACGCATACACAGCCATGATCATCCTGTCACACGCACGCATACACAGCCATGATCATCCTCAGTCACATGCACGCATACACAGCCATGATCATCCTCAGTCACACGCACACATACACAGCCATGATCATCCTCAGTCACACGCACACATACACAGCCATGATCCTCAGTCAAACACACACATACACAGCCATGATCATCATCAATCACATGCACACATACACAGCCATGATCATCATCAGTCACACGCACACATACACAGCCATGATCATCATCAGTCAAACGCACGCATACACAGCCATGATCATCCTCAGTCACATGCACGCATGCACAGCCATGATCATCATCAGTCAAACGCACACATACACAGCCATGATGATTCTCAGTCACACGCACGCATACACAGCCATGATCATCCTTTCACACGCACACATACACAGCCATGATCATCCTCAGTCACATGCACGCATACACAGCCATGATCATCCTCAGTCACACGCATGCATACACAGCCATGATCATCCTGTCACACGCACGCATACACAGCCATGATCATCCTCAGTCACATGCACGCATACAGCCATGATCATCATCAGTCACATGCACACATACACAGCCATGATCATCCTCAGTCACACGCACACATACACAGCCATGATCATCATCAGTCACACGCACACATACACAGCCATGATCATCAGTCAAACGCACACATACACAGCCATGATCATCCTCAGTCACACGCACACATACACAGCCATGATCATCTGTCACACGCACACATACACAGCCATGATCATCCTCAGTCACACGCACACATACACAGCCATGATCATCAGTCACACGCATACATACACAGCCATCATTAGTCACACAGCCATCATCAATCAAACACACACACACACATACATACATACATACATACATATACACACACACACATACGTTCTGACCTGGCCTATGCTCTGTCTTGTGCCCTCGGCTGCACCCGCCGGCAAAGCAGCTGACGTCACCGCTGCTGAGCTAGGGATGAACGCAGCCATCGATTGCTTCTCCCTGGCGGTGGTCAGGGAGAAGCAATCAAAGGCGGCGTCTCTAATGCTGAAATGAGGCCGGCGGCAGAAGCACTGTGGCCGGAGGCGGCGGGGGCTGAGTGAAGGTGCGCGTGAGGCCGCCGGCGGGGGCATTGCAACAGTGCGGCTGCATGCGGGGCAGTATAAAAGTGCGGCCGCCGGCGGGAGCAAAGTGAAAGTGCAGCCGGCGGCCGCTAATAGAGGGCTGCACAGTGTGTCCCCGGGCCGTGTGTCCCCGGGCCACATCAATCAGCCTGGCGGGCCGCATGCGGCCCAGGGGCTGCTTGTTTGAGACCCCTGCATTAATCTGTGCAGAGAGGTATGTGAAAGCACAATGGTGGTTATGGGTCCCAGCAGCATTGTCTGCTAATGTCCAGTACATAAGTCCAGTCCATTGGCCAACACTGTATGCTCAGACTGTGTCTCATTCACCATATTATATGGATTTGCACATGAATATGTGCAAAAACACATGCACATTTGTATTGTGTTTGTGGAGGATGGAGGTCCACATCAGTAAGCACACACACATGTCTGCACACACATAGTTCAGCCTGGACTACACACAATCCATGCAGATATGTCCAGAGTGCTGTTTAGAGCTTACCTACGTAAACAACAGACGCACACATAGCCATTCATGCTGTACTCCACAGTCCTACAGACGAGCCGTCCTGTGTCGCATTATGTCAAAGGCAAAGTGTCTTTTTGAACGCGCAACACATGTCTACAGCGTGCATTAGCGAGATAGTATAAAGAGCAAATGCGTCATGTAGTGGGCAGACTTCCTGACAAGGCTGACCAATGGCGACGCAGTTGTGTTGGCCAATCGGAGTGGTAGGGGCGCAGTGTTCAACACTCTGGCACACTTGTCTCCCACATCGCGCCCACATCGCTGTTGAAGTGGTGGCGTGTGACGCGACGATTTGGCAGTGAGGTAGGAATGTGAATTTGCTTCCGATGTGCGCCAGGCGATTTCCGGAACGCAGGATCGCCGAACATCGAACGCGAGATGTCTATGTGTGACAGGGTGACGGTGATGTGCAAAAAAGTGCCCGGAGCGGGTGCGCTCACGTCAAATTGCCAGCCATATGGCGGTGATATTGCTACATGTGACGGTACCTTAAGGTAAGGAGGTCCAAACCACCAGCCTAAGTCCCTAACTGCTGAGAAGCCATAGGCATAAGCCCCTACCTCCACCCACGGACCACGGAACCCTACAACTTCCAATGGAGAGCAAAGCAGCAGCTCTGGATCAGCATACGCTCAGAACAGGTCACAGTCCAAAAGTGAACTGAATCAGCGACATCAGGTGGATGTAGGCTGACCCATTTATGTTATGTATTGACTGTCTTGTAGTATGGAAGTGCTGCTGTGACTTAAATGAAGCCTTTTTTTCCCTGCTCAATGTGGAGAGAGGAAGCTCATGAGCGGGAGCTGAGAGTGCAGGTGTGTGATGAATATGACTCATGCTTAGGTGAGCTGAGGAGTGTGTCTGGGCTTGCTGCTCCCCACCCCTTGGCCATAAATAGGTCAGATCACATCCACCTGTTGTTGCTGATTCGGTTCACTTCTGGACTGTGAACTGTTGTGAGCAGACGCTGATCTGAAGCTGCTGTTTCTTCCTCCATTGGAAGCTGCTGGGTTCCATGGTCCATGGGTGGAGGTAGGGGCTTATGCCTAGGGCTTCTCAGGAGTTTTAGGTCTTAGGCTGGCGACTCGGACCTCCTAACCGTCAGAGGTACCTCCCAGTACAGGGTGAGTCAGGGACCTTAGTATCAGGGCCTTAGCAGTCTCCCCTGACTCCCTACACCCAGCTCCATCCTACTTCTGGGCACCCCGTCCCCCTCGTGACAATTTATGGCCGAGGGGTGGGCAGCAACCAGCCCAGGCACGCCCCTCAGCTCACCTAAGCATGAGTCATATTCATCACACACACCTGCACTCTCAGTTCCCGCTCATTAGCTTCCTCTCTCGACACTGAGAGTAGGGAAAAAAAGGCTTCAATTAAACCACAGCAGCAGCACTTCCATACAGCAAGGCAGTCTATACGTAACAGTACCCCCCTCTTTATGAGAGGCCTCCAGACTCCAAACCGGGACACATCCGGCAATGGTCTGAACCTCCTGAGCGAAGACCTATGGAAGATATTATGAGTACAAAGCACTGGGGGGATGGCTAGCTGGAACAATACGAGGTTGCAAACGGCCGCAATTTTAAAAGGACCAATTACTCCAGTAGTAGGAGCTCCAGCCGCACACTTCCTCCTTACGTGTTTTGACAACACCCACACATAGTCATTCACACTCAGGTCTGGACCTGAACGTTATTGCCATTCACGCGATCACAGACCGAAGGTTCACTCTCAGGGGGGCAAACAGCAGAGATGGTTCCCGGTTTCGTTTCGGGGACCATTCTCATCAAGGACTTAATGGGGGTAACCACCTTCCCCCTAACACGCTTCTCCGGATAACCCTTGATTTCAGCATCGATCTGAGATGTTGGCAGAGTTTTACTCCTATCCTTCGGTGGGTGAGTAACCACCACCAGTGGAGACATAGGAGCAAGCCTGACCAACACGGCAGACAAAGCAGCACTCTCACGTTTATCCACATGGGACGTCTGCAGCTGAGAAGCAGGGTTAGCACGGTATGGACAGACCCTAATGAAGTGATCAGGTGGATCGCAAAAGAAACAAGACCACCCAACCTGATGACCTGCAGATGGGTTAGTACAAGACTTCTTAGTACCCAACTGCTTAGGAACATAGAACCCGCACGTGTAAGCTCCACAGCAGGGATGGTCACCGGGGGCAGGGTAGAATCCGGTCTCTCTCTTAGGTGTCTGTCCAACCTAATAGCAAGCGCCATTGCAGCGTCCAGCGTCTCCGGAGCAGCGTACTGAGTCATGGTGTCCTGTAACAGATCTGACAACCCCAAACAAAACTGACTCTTCAGAGCAGGGTCATTCCATTGAGTGTGAGTGGCCCACCTCCTGAACTCAGAGCAATATTCCTCGACCGGTCGTGCTCCCTGCATGAGCTTACATAGTTTAGACTCAGCAAGGGAGACGGCATCAGGGTCACCATACACCAGGGCAAGCGCTGCAAAAAACTCGTCCACTGGTCGCATAGATGGAGAATCGGTCAGCAGAGAGAAGACCCAGGCCTGGGGATCCCCCTTAAGAGGGGATAGTATAATCCCCACGCGCTGTTCCTCACTCCCCGAAGAACGAGGATGCAGCCTGAAGTATAATTTGCAGGCTTCTCTAAAAACAAACAATTTATCTCTCCCTCCTGAAAATTGGTCAGGAAGGGAGATATTGGGTTCTGGTATAGCCAGCGTGTGAACTGCAGCAAGATACCCAACCACTTCTCGAAGCTGATGCACCACCTGGTTCTGCAAGTAAAAACCGCTACTGCCAGAGTTCTTCCACCAGGTGCGCAAAAGCTTGGGTTGACATAGTGGCTTTGGGGAAAAAATAGTGGGTCGCTGATTATGTCACGCTGGGGGGGCCGGGGGGCCCAGAAGTAGGAGGGAGCTGGCGTAGGGAGTCAGGGGAGCCTGCTCTGGCCCTGATACTGGGGTCCCTGACTCGCCCTGATCTTGGAGGTACCTCTAAAGGTGAGGAGGCCCGAGCCACCAGCCTAAGAAGCCCTAGGTATAAGCCCCTACCTCAACCCACAGACCACGGAACCCAACAACTTCCAATGGAGACCAAAGCAGCAGCTCTGGATCATCATCCGTTCACAACAGGTGACAGTCCAGAAGTGAACTGAATCAGCGACATCAGGTGGATGTAAGCTGACCCATTTATGGCCGAGGGGTGGGGAGCAACCAGCCCAGGCACGCCCCTCAGCTCACCTAAGCATGAGACATATTCATCACACACACCTGCACTTTCAGCTCCCGCTCATGGGCTTCCTCTCTCCACACTGAGTGCAGGGGGAAAAAAAAGCTTCATTTAAACCACAGCAGCAGCACTTCCATACAGCAAGGCAGTCAATACTTAACACCCGACTCAGCTTCCTCAGTGCAGAGCAGAACCTGTCTTGGGCCTCACGACGTTCCGGGATAGACGCTGGTGGCGTGTGTCTGACAGTGCCACAATCTGCTGTAGAAGCAGCTCATTGGTTTTCTGTTGCTGTTGGAACTGCTCCTGTTGTTGCCGCTGAGTAAGCACCAACTGCTTCAGTAGTTCCTCCATGTTGTTGGCAGGCCTGAACTGCAGCTTTGCAGGCTTGACTATGGACATGCAGTCTTTGGGGTATTCCTTAGTTCACAGTGCCCGCATTCTCCACCATATTGTAGTTCAGTGGTGTTCACACTGCGCCGTAATGAGGCAGTGACCGAAGGAAAGTTCAACTTAAACAGCTTTATTGGTATAACTCACAACTCAAATGCCAAAACATCCTCCGGGTCGCAGCCGGGTGATCCACAGTCCGTATATAAACTGTTGCCGTGGGAGACAGCCACGCCATTTCACTCTGGGGTGCGCCAGATAGTTTATCTTCACAGGCCTGTGTTGTGACTTCACACAGACCTGTCCTGCACATAGCTTCCAGCTCTGCAGCCTGCAAACAAACCACTTCTCCACCCAAACCTTTGCTGAGGGTTTTAAATGGAATCTGTGTCCATGAGCCACATACAAGACCCGGGCTGGAGGGAGTGGACCGTCCCCCTGTCCTGCACTCAGGGCCGCTTTACACACACCAACTTCTGTGTCCAACTTCTGAACAGATCTCTGGTTGCAGTGAAATCATGGACACATTGTTCCATTTTGTGGCTGTGTCAATGTGTCCATGATTTCAAAAGTTCAACAGTCCCTCAAGTGTCCTCTGCATAACGAGCATGCGCAATGACGTCATGTCATTGTGTCATGTTGGGCCTTGCCTTCCAGGTACTTTCCCTTCCCCTGCAGAGGTAGCCATGGCGTCAGACTGTAATGGATGCCCTCCACACCTTTTGGGTGGGCTGTACTCTTAATTTTCTGCCGCCAAATTGATGCTTTGTATAAGTGTGTGCATGCCACCGGTAAAAACCACGCTGACAACAAGTCAAAGTAGAGCTTAATGACAAAGACCTTTATTTTAGGAGGGGTTAGCAGTTTTATTACTTAGGGGTGTTAGTAGGGGTGATTGCATCATATTATGCTGAATCTACATTTTATTCTGAAAAAAACATTCAATTATATTCTGTGGGTTAGTATTTCAATTCAGCCTTGGTTAGTACATTCAGTCCAGGAACATCTTGATAAGAGCTTCCACACTGCTACATCTAACTCAAAACATTATATAGAATCTGAGACAGAGGAATCATGGGCTCTTTGTAGATTTCTGGACTCTCTGGAGGACGGGCGCTCGTGGCGCAGGTAGAAGCCAATCCCATATGATCTTCCCATGAGGCAGCGTGAGTCTTCAGAATCTGGCTCATCTTCTGATGAAAGGGCATAGGTTGCTTGTCAGGGTCCGGTATGGCGTTCACCAATCTGGCAGCTTCCTGAGGCTTACAGGAGACATATTTGCCTCGCCTAGGACGGGAAACATTCTGTGGAGGGTCCTCATATTGTGCCAATCGGTGTGATTGATCTGAGCCATGCGTAGAGCTGCCTGTTGTGGCCTGCGTACCCCCGTACATTGATAAGGTCTGTCTCCCACCTTCCCTATCCTGGGGAGTGTGATGTGTCAGGGAAGTAGACTGTAGTCGGTGATGTATCTGCTCGTCTCCACCTTCTGCTCCCAATTGTGACAGTTCTGTCCTCATTAAAGGCATGCCCCCATGATTTCCTAGTGATGAGAGGGGATCCAATAAGGCTGGGGAGAGATACTGTGGAATTTTTGGCCTAGCTCCAGGCTCAACTGGGAAATTCTCCTGTCCCCATGCCATCTGGTATTCTTCTTCGGCAGCCTCCTCCTCTCCATCTCCTGTTTCATCCCCATCCATGTTCATGCATATTCCGGATACTGCTGCAGAGCGGGGTCTGATTTGCTGGCATGTAAAGTGTGCCATCCATATTGAGAACTGGACACAGGGTGGTGGATCTGTGTGGGTACGGGTGCAGCAGCTTCTGCCAGTGTCATCTTGTCAGGTGGTGCAGTATATGTGTATTCACCAGTTGCAGGGTCACGGTGTTCAATCTACAATAACTTCCTCGTATCCCGAGAAGTCTTATACCATGCTTCTACATCTTCCAAAACCTTGGCGTCCTTCAAAAGCCCTCTTTTACGTGTTATCACTTCCTTCCACTCCTTCTCATCTAAGCGTCCCACTAACTTTAAGAGGACCTTCATATTTTCACATACTTCTTCCCTTTTTCATATACTTCTTCCCTTTCCTCTCTGCCACCAGGTCTTTTGGGGGTAACTTGCTGAGGCTTTGACTGATTAACACCCATGTTATAGCTTAAACCCAAGTCTCTGTACTTCTATCTTTGCTATAATTGCCCACCCTTCAAGGTCACCACTGTCTGCTGGGCACCGTAGGGGAATATCTGCAGGATTGTATAAAGGGGAGTCAACTGGGATACCTTCAGTGAGCCGGGCATTAATGTTTATTCTGAACACTCTAAACCTTGGGGGGGGGGAAATGAGGTGAAATTGGTCTGTAACCAAGTTAGCAGAAATGGCAAGCTTCACACCTTGCTTACACTGTGTGCACGTTATGGAAACTAGTCAGTGGTGTTAGGAAGGCAGTTAGTCAGAGGACTGGAACTGGTTGCGTCACTGGAGTCAGTCAGTCAGAGTCAGTCTGAGGACTGGGACTGGAATGGTTGTCACCAAACAGATAAAACAGATAAAACATCAAACTGTGTCGGCCCCCTCTACACCTCAGTGGGGCAACAACTGGGTCATATAACTTTCTTGCATATACTTCTTGCAACAAAACCCCTTGCTGATTGACTATCGTTAGCTGGGCATGTATATTTTGTCTGAACACCTTGAGTACTGGAGAAGTGCCAGGGATTGTTATATAACCAGTTTCGTCATGTGCATTTGGCACGTCAGTAACACGATTTATTATCCAGCCAGCGGGCGTAATTGCTAACTCTATATCTTGTCTACACAAGGGGCACGTTATTTGGAGAGACGGAACAATATCATCACTACAATCAATTTAGGTAAATTCGTACCCGTCCACCACCGCAGCCAGGACTTCTAACATTACACACTCCGTCCTTAGCTTGTGCACTCGGGGTGGGAAAACCATCAGCCGTATCAGAGGCTGGAACCAGTAGTGAAATAAACCATCAGCCCTTATTAGGGTCCGGAAAACCATCAACCCTTATTAGGGACCGGAAAACCATCAACCCTTATTAGGGGCCGGAAAACCAGGGAAACAGAATCTCCCTATTCAGCCCGTCTCTCCGTGCCTTTCTCTCTTTCTCTGTACTGAAACTGCAGCAATGATAGCACTGACATAAACACAAATAAACTCAGGTCCGGGTTGCAGGAGCACAAATAAGGCAGACAATTAAGGAATACTCAGGACCAGGTTGCAAGGGCTAGGACTTCTCATATCCGGTCATCTATGTCCGAGTCTGACAGCCAGCTACCTCCATCCCTGCACGGAAACACAGGAGGGTCTTCGGTAAGATAAATAATTTTCTTACCTTTTTGTAGCCTGCAGGTCTACCCCTCACGTATGATCCGTCCTGGGAATAGAGGTTCAGGTGTGGCTGTCGTCCGCTGGACGTCTTGTCCTAGCCCCACGCTGGTGCGCCAACTGTAATGGATGCCCTCCACACTTTTCGGGTGGGCTGTCCTCTTAATTGTCTGCCGCCAAATTGATGCTTTGTCTAAGTGTGTGCACGCCACCGGTAAGAACCACGCTGACAACAAGTCAAAGTAGAGCTTAATGACAAAGACCTTTATTTTAGGAGGGGTTAGCAGTTTTATTACTTAGGAGTGTTACTAGGGTGATTGCATCATATTATGCTGAATCTACATTTTATTCTGAAAAAAAGATTCAATTATATTCTGTGGGTTAGTATTTCAATTCAGTGTTGCTTAGTACATTCAGTCCGGGAACATCTTGATAAGAGCTTCCACACTGCTACATCTAACTCAAAACATTATATAGAATCTAAGACAGAGGAATCCCGGAGGAGGAGAGGAAGAAGGGGAAGAATAGGAGCAAAGGTTTATATCAACATAACATGCTGCTAGTACACTGGAAGATTTCTGAATGACTTCTATAAGTTATATAGGTTATTAACTATTTATTGCCATGACAAGGACAGAGACCTGCAGACTGGGGTGAGCCAGAGCTGCTAATTCTCGTAGACATCCTGGACAGCTGGGATTATTGGTGCCACCAGCACCCACGTCTCCGCAAGCAGGCCTCATGAGTAAAGTAAAGAGGGCCCATCTGATTAGACTGGGTGTGGAGCGTACCACCCAGCAGATCCAGAAGAAGGTGGCAGACCTCAAATACATGTGTCCAGGCCGCATTGACACCATCCGGGCACGGATTAGGAGGCTGCGTGGTGAGTATTTGTGATACACACATACCTCATTAAAATGTTTTAAAAACTTGTAACACCACATGGAAGTGTAGCCTGTCAGATAGGTGCCCTGATCATCTGATGTTGTGCCTTCATCCCTCGCCATCTGCTGGTTAGTCAAAAATCAACAGGAAAGTGCACACTACCCTACTATGTATTGCCATTTCTGTGGAGAGCATAGTAATCATACCACTATATCAACACACAAAGCTGGATAGTAAGGCTGAAGTTAACATGTATGTCATGTCTTCAGCAACATGACACATACATTCAATATTATCACCATGCTGTGTGACATATAGCCTGTCACACAATATTGTTGGGAATGCCAAGATATCCATTACCAAGTTTTTGGGTTAATGATGCCACATGAGCATTAAACCACCTTAGCCCTGTGTGGTCATGTGCACCTATACATTAGTCTGCATGCATATGGATGTGTCACTATAGTTGTTAGCGTTGGTCACAACGATTTGTACGGGCCAATATTCCATCATGTAGGCCCATCATCAACAGCATAGCTATGCACACACAACACTAATGTCCCAATTGTGTGTTAAACTGTCTGTCATGGGCATCAGTACATTTTTATTTGTGCTGGATGTACCCAAAAATTTGTTTAAGCATATGGCCATGTAGAGATGGCCACAGTCAGAACACAGCACATCACTATGTGCAAAACAAAAAGCATGTACATGCGTACTGCAGTCATCACTGATGCCCACACAAATGTCATGTTTTTGGTCCTAGGTGTTGTGAGTGGTGTACATGTGTACATAATTGCAATGTCTAATCTTACAGAGAATGCAGAGAGCTCTGAAGGCCACCCATCCCCAGCCGCCAGCCCACCACCCGCCAGACCTCCTTCCCCGCCACAAGCACCATCTGGCAGTTTGGATAGGATGTGGGCCCTCATCCAGCGTCTCCACTGGTGGCCAGGCTGGGGACCATCCTGGGTTTGGGGCCCAGACCTAATGTTTGTTTTATTTTCCCCTTTGGCCATGGACCTGGTATGTTAATTGTTTGGCATGTTGCCATTGTGTTATTTGCTGATTTTGACCATGTTGGTCTTCATTTTTTATATATTATAAATATATTATATATATATTTTATCATAAAAAAACATTAGGTCCAAAAAAAGGTTTATTGAAACCAAAAAATATTTTTGGAAAAGTATGGTTACAAAAAAACAAAAAAAAAAACCCAGAAAAGAGAACAAACAAAAAAAACAAGTCAAACGGTAACAAAGAATCCAAAAAATGTACCAAAAAAAAAAAAATGGGTAACACAAAAAAAACCACACAATACCCGCACCTTGGGCAACCTAATGGTAAAAAAAGAAAAAGAAAAACAAAACTTAAAATGGGATTTTGGAAAATAAACCGATTATGCAAATCCCACTACTGTCTTTTGCCTCCTTAGTATATACACAGAGGTCCAGGAGTATGTAGGTGAAACTTATTGCACAACACAACATGGTAATGGCCGGTAAAACTGTTTGAGGGGTCACATCTTTAGTTAAGGTGCCAAAATTGATGACAACAATGGTATTTGGTGCCTTAAGGAACACCTTCAATGTTTGGACCATTACACGACATTACTCACTCAATTTATACCAACGGCCTAACCAAAAAATGAGTGACACACTACTCATTAAAATAGTATGGCCAAGACCACAAACATTAGGTGGATTACGTCTACACAATTGTACAGCCATGTTTTTTGTTTTTGTTGTATCAAAAGCAACATTGTGACAACTAGGGGAGCAAAGGATGCCTCATATGTGCAAATATGTTCAATAACATGTTTGCTTGGTTATGTGGCCTAAACAGGTGACACACAGGCTTTCACTCTCAAACTTAATTACCGTATATACTCGTGTATAAGCCGACCCGTGTATAAGCCGACCCCCCTACTTTTGCCCCAAAACCTGGGAAAACCTATTGACTCGTGTATAAGCCGAGGGTGGACCCCAGCACAGGTATACAGCCCCCAGCAGTGTGGTATACAGCAGCCTCTTCAGTGGTATATACAGCAGCAGCCCCAGTGGTAGTATACAGCAGCAGCCCCAGTGGTAGAATACAGCAGCAGCCCCAGTGGTATATACAGCAGCAGCCCAGTGGTTAGTATACAGCAGCCCCAGAGGTATATACAGCAGCCCCAGTGGTAGTATACAACAGCCCCAAAGGTGTATACAGCAGCCCCAGTGGTAGTATACAGCAGCAGCCCCAGTGGTATATACAGCAGCAGCCCCAGTGGTATATACAGCAGCAGCCCCAGTGGTAGTATACAGCAGCCCCAGTGGTAGTATACAGCAGCCCCAGAGGTGTATACAGCAGCCCCAGTGGTAGTATACAGCAGCCCCAGTGGTAGTATACAGCAGCCCCAGAGGTATATACAGCCCCAGAGGTATATACAGCCCCACAGGTATATACAGCAGCCCCAGTTGTAGTATACAGCAGCCCCAGAGGTATATACAGCCCCAGAGGTATATACAACCCCCCCCCCATCAGTATACAGGGCTCCCCCCCTTGCTGCACAATCCTGTAAAAGAATACATTAGTACACTTATCCCTGCTGCTGTCCCGCTGCCGCTGTCCCGCCGCCGCCATCGCGCTCCTCCGGCTTCATCCAGCATCTTCCGGCTTCCTCCTCTGGCGCGCAGACAATGACGTCATTGCCTGCGCCCACCGGAGAAGGAAGCCGGAAGAAGACGGATGAAGCTGGAGGAGCACGATTGCGGCGGCGGGACAGCAGCAGGGATAAGTATAATAATCTATTCCTTTACAGGATTGTGCAGCAAGGGGGGGGCCCTATATACTGATGTGGGCGGGCGGCCTGTATACTGTATACATTGCATACAGTATACAGTGACTCGCGTATAAGCCGAGGGGGGGACTTTTCAGCCCAATTTTTGGGCTGAAAAACTCGGCTTATACGCGAGTATATACGGTAGCACAACACAACATGGTAATGGCCGGTAAAACTGTTTGAGGGGTCACATCTTTAGTTAAGGTGCCAAAATTGATGACAATAATGGTATTTGGTGCCTTAAGGAACACCTTCAATGTTTGGACCATTACACGACATTACTCACTCAATTTATACCAACGGCCTAACCAAAAAATGAGTGACACACTACTCATTAAAATAGTATGGCCAAGACCACAAACATTAGGTGGATTACGTCTACACAATTGTACAGCCATGTTTTTTTGTTTTGTTGTATCAAAAGCAACATTGTGACAACTAGGGGAGCAAAGGATGCCTCATATGTGCAAATATGTTCAATAACATGTTTGCTTGGTTATGTGGCCTAAACAGGTGACACACAGGCTTTCACTCTCAAACTTAATTACCGTATATACTCGTGTATAAGCCGACCCGTGTATAAGCCGACCCCCCTACTTTTGCCCCAAAACCTGGGAAAACCTATTGACTCGTGTATAAGCCGAGGGTGGACCCCAGCACAGGTATACAGCCCCCAGCAGTGTGGTATACAGCAGCCTCTTCAGTGGTATATACAGCAGCAGCCCCAGTGGTAGTATACAGCAGCAGCCCCAGTGGTAGAATACAGCAGCAGCCCCAGTGGTATATACAGCAGCAGCCCCAGTGGTTAGTATACAGCAGCCCCAGAGGTATATACAGCAGCCCCAGTAGTAGTATACAACAGCCCCAAAGGTGTATACAGCAGCCCCAGTGGTAGTATACAGCAGCAGCCCCAGTGGTATATACAGCAGCAGCCCCAGTGGTATATACAGCAGCAGCCCCAGTGGTAGTATACAGCAGCCCCAGTGGTAGTATACAGCAGCACCAGAGGTGTATACAGCAGCCCCAGTGGTAGTATACAGCAGCCCCAGTGGTAGTATACAGCAGCCCCAGTGGTAGTATACAGCAGCCCCAGAGGTATATACAGCCCCACAGGTATATACAGCAGCCCCAGTTGTAGTATACAGCAGCCCCAGAGGTATATACAGCCCCAGAGGTATATACAACCCCCCCCCCATCAGTATACAGGGCTCCCCCCCTTGCTGCACAATCCTGTAAAAGAATACATTAGTATACTTATCCCTGCTGCTGTCCCGCTGCCGCTGTCCCGCCGCCGCCATCGCGCTCCTCCGGCTTCATCCAGCATCTTCCGGCTTCCTCCTCTGGCGCGCAGACAATGACGTCATTGCCTGCGCCCACCGGAGAAGGAAGCCGGAAGAAGACGGATGAAGCTGGAGGAGCACGATTGCGGCGGCGGGACAGCAGCAGGGATAAGTATAATAATCTATTCCTTTACAGGATTGTGCAGCAAGGGGGGGGCCCTATATACTGATGTGGGCGGGCGGCCTGTATACTGTATACATTGCATACAGTATACAGTGACTCGCGTATAAGCCGAGGGGGGGACTTTTCAGCCCAATTTTTGGGCTGAAAAACTTGGCTTATACGCGAGTATATACGGTAGCGATGTAACGAGAAAAAGATCAAAGCATCAGAATTGTGTTTTAAAAATAACAGGTGATCAAAACATAGTACAGTGGAACCTTAGATTACAAGTAACTTGGTTTGAGAGTGTTTTGCAAGACAAGCTAAAATAAAAAAAAAAAAATTGTAACTTCGTATAAGAGCAAGATTTGGAATAAGAGCAAAATGTGAGCTGTCCCCATCCCTCTACAGTACTGTATCTCCCTCCCCGCGCAGATACAGTACAATACTAGTAACACTCACCGCTTCTAGCGCATGCACATAAGCCATTAATCGCGGTCTTTTCCTCACTTACAGCCTTTGTGTGTTCACCACACTCTAAACATGGAGCCCTCCATACTTGATACTGTACATGTGTGACACTGCAACTAAACCAACTTCAGGTACTGTAACTGATTACATTCCTGCACATATACTGTATATACTGTAGAACATAGAACTACAATTAATTGAAAAACTGTAATAATTTTATATGAATACAGTAGATATTTTTGGGTTGTGGAACAAATCACCTGCATTTCAATTATTTCTTACTAGCTGTGAGCCCGATGCGATTGCATCGGGATTCTAGAATCTGTGTATAGTTTATGTATTACTAGTAAAAAGGCCCGATGCAATTGCATCGTGAGCGCGGTGAAATGAATTGTGTGTATACAGGCGGGTCAGTGGGTATCAGAGTATAGAGGCGGGTCAGTGGGTAGTAGTAGTAGAGTATCGAGGCGGCTCTGTGGGTAGCAGAGCATCGAGGCGGCTCTGTGGTAGCAGAGTATAGAGGCGGCTCTGTGGGTAGCAGAGTATAGAGGCGGCTCTGTGGGTAGCAGAGTATCGAGGCGGCTCTGTGGGTAGCAGAGTATCGAGGCGGCTCTGTGGGTAGCAGAGTATAGAGGTGGCTCTGTGGGTAGCAGAGTATAGAGGCGGCTCTGTGGTGGAGGGGTGAGGAGAGATGCGGCTCTGTGGTGGAGGGGTGAGGAGAGATGCGGCTCTATGTGGAGGGGTGAGGAGAGATGCGGCTCTGTGGTGGAGGGGTGAGGAGAGATGCGGCTTAGTGGTGGAGGGGTGAGGAGAGATGCGGCTTAGTGGTGGAGGGGTGAGGAAAGATGCGGCTCTGTGGTGGAGGGGTGAGGAGAGATGCGGCTCAGTGGTGGAGGAGTGAGGAGAGATGGGGGTTTGTGGTGGAGGGGTGAGGAGAGAAGCGGTCAGTGGTGGAGGGGTGAGGAGAGAAGCGGCTTAGTGGTGGAGGGGTGAGGAGAGAAGCACAGAGTATATACATACATGAGACATTGTATAGACAGACAGTATGCAGAGATTACACACATTATACACACAGTATACACACATTACAGACAGTATGCAGACATTACACACAGTATAGACATATTAGACACAGTATAGACACATTACAGAGAGTATAGATACATTATACACAGTATAGACACATAACAGACAGTTATCAGAGATTACACACAGTTTAGAGACATTACAGACAGTATAGACACATTACACACAGTATACAGAGATTACACACAGTGTAGAGAAATTACACACATTATAGAGACATTACAGACAGTATACAGAGATGACACACAGTATAGACACATTAGACACAGTATAGACACATTACAGAGAGTATAGAGACATTAGACAGAGTGTAGAGACATTACACAGAGTGTAGAGACATTACACAGAGTGTAGAGACATTACACAGTATACAGAGACATTAAACAGTATACAGAGACATTATAGAGTATACAGAGATATTAGACAGTATACAGAGACATGACACAGTATACAGAGACATGACACAGTATACAGAGACATGACACAGTATACAGAGACATGACAGTATACAGAGACATGACACAGTATACAGAGACATGACACAGTATACAGAGACATTAGACACAGTATACAGAGACATTAGACAGAGTATACAGAGACATTAGACAGAGTATACAGAGACATTAGACACACAGTATACAGAGACATTAGACACACAGTATACAGAGACATTAGACACACAGTGTACAGAGACATTAGACACACAGTGTACAGAGACATTAGACACACAGTATACAGAGACATTAGACACAGTATACAGAGACATTAGACACACAGTATACAGAGACATTAGACACACAGTATACAGAGACATTGGACACACAGTATACAGAGACATTGGACACACAGTATACAGAGACATTAGACACACAGTAAACAGAGACATTAGACACACAGTATACAGAGACATTAGACACACAGTATACAGAGACATTAGAGACAGTATACAGAGACATTAGAGACAGTATACAGAGACAGTATACAGAGACATTAGACACAGTATACAGAAACATTAGACACACAGTATACAGAGACATTAGACACACAGTATACAGAGACATAACAGAGAGTAGACAGGCATTAGACACAGATTGTATACATAGATTGGTGCGGGCGGGACGGGCGGTGACGTCATCAATGCAGTGCGCGGCTGTGGTTGGGCTGGGGTCGCACTGTGTGCTGTGTAGTGGGAGCTGGGCGGTAATTGCGGGTGGCGCCGCGTGTGCGCGAGGCGGTCGTCGGTGCTGGGCGGGAATTGCGGGGGAGCGGGAGGATGTGGTGGGGGAGCGGGGGAGTGGGAGGATGTGGTGGGTCAGCGGGTGAGCGGCGGGCGGGTGTGTGGCACCAGGATGATTGCGCTTCCGGCCAGTGTGGGCGGCTCGCGATGGCGCATGCGCGCCATCGCTCGCGATAGTGGCACAGTGGCCGGAAGTGCAAAACTGGCGATTATGTATATAGATATACACACACACATATACAGTATACACACACATACATATACAGTATACAGACACATACAGTATATGCACACACACATATACAGTATACACACAGTATACACACACATATACAGTATACATGCACATATACAGTATACACACACAGATACAGTATACACACACACATATACAGTATACACACATATAGAGCATACACGCACATATACAGCATACACAGACATATACAGTATAGACGCACATAGACAGTATACACACTGTTATATACACACATATACAGTATACACTGTTATATAGACACATAGACAGTATACACACTGCTTATATACACACACATATACAGTATACACAATGTTATATACACACATACACAGTATACACACTTATATACACACACTGTTATATACACACACATTATATACAGTATACATACACACATATAGAGTATACACACACATATACAGTATATACACACACATATACAGTATACACACACATTTTAGTATACACACACATATACAGTATACACACATATACAGTATAGACACACATATACAGTATTCAGACACATACAGTATACACACACATATACAGTATATACACACATACAGTATACACAGACATACAGTATACACACACATATACACAGTATACACACACATATACAGTATATACACATACAGTATACACAGACATACCTTATAGACACACATATACACAGTATACACACACATATACAGTATACACACACATACAGTATACACACACATACAGTATATACACACATACAGTATACACAGACATACAGTATACACACACATATACAGTATATACACACACATATACACAGTATACACACACACATACAGTATACACACACACATATACAGTATATACACACATATAGAGCAGACACGCACATATACAGCATACACAGACATATACAGTATAGACGCACATAGACAGTATACACACTGTTATATACACACATATACAGTATACACTGTTATATAGACACATAGACAGTATACACACTGTTATACCACACACATATACAGTATACACATTGTTATAGACAGACATACACAGTATACACACTTATATACACACACTGTTATATACACACACATTATATACAGTATACATACACACACATAGAGTATACACACACATATACAGTATACACACACACATATACAGTATACACACACATATACAGTATACACACACATATACAGTATAGACACACATATACAGTATTCAGACACATACAGTATACACACACATATACAGTATATACACAAATACAGTATACACAGACATACAGTATACACACACATATACACAGTATACACACATACAGTATACACACACATATACAGTATATACACATACAGTATACACAGACATACAGTATACACACATACAGTATACACACACACATACAGTATACACACACATATACACAGTATAAAGACAGTAGTAAGGAGATATAGCGAGGCACAGTCAATCCGTTCCTTCATGCACTACATCCGAGAGAGTGAGCGACTCGCAACGGCGGTGCTATGCACTACGTCCGAGGGAGTGAGCGACTCGCAGCGGCGGTGCTCGTGTAATAACGAGGACAGTCCAAATCGCAATGACAATAAGAAAAATGACACGGCAACTCACCGCTATCCGAGTAATCTTCAAATCTTTATTCCATGCGAGTTAGACACGGAAGACAAGCAGGGGAGGGAGGGAGTGCAGAGGCTTGGTGACGGCTTGCCGTTTCGCAGCGCGACTCGCTGCTTCCACGGACCAAGCAGCGAGTCGCGCTGCGAAACGGCAAGCCGTCACCAAGCCTCTGCACTCCCTCCCTCCCCTGCTTGTCTTCCGTGTCTAACTCGCATGGAATAAAGATTTGAAGATTACTCGGATAGCGGTGAGTTGCCGTGTCATTTTTCTTATTGTCATATACACAGTATACACACACACATACAGTATACACACACACATACAGTATACACACACATATACACAGTATACACACACAACTACAGTATACACACACATATACAGTATATACACATACAGTATACACAGACATACAGTATACACAGACATATACACAGTATACACACACATATACAGTATATACACACACATATAAACAGTATACACACACACATACAGTATACACATATACAGTATACACACACATATGCATAGTATACACACACACATACAGTATACACACACATATACAGTATACACACACATACAGTATACACACACATATACAGTATACACACACATACAGTATACACACACACACATATAATCTCACTCTTCAGTGCAGGAGACGTTGTATGAAGAAGCCGCAGATCTCCTCTTCAGCTGTCTCCTCCGATCAGCAGCATTTCCGGTCCCCTGGAAACTACATCTCCCATCATGCACCGCGGCTCCTCCCCTGTACACTACATCTCCCAGCGTCCCTTGCGGTAGGATACTTCACCGCTGTACACTGGGAGGAGCCGCGGTGCATGATGGGAGATGTAGTTTCCAGGTGACAGGAAATGCAGCAGAGTTGAGGAAACAGAGACACATCTACATAGGCATGTGTGATGTATTAATGTACACATAGCGGGGGGAGCGGCGGGGAGCGGGATATTAATGTACACATAGCGGAGGAGCGGCGGGGAGCGGGAGGATGTGGTGGGTCAGCGGGTGAGCGGCGGGCGGGTGAGTGGCGCCAGGATGTTTGCGGTTCCGGCCAGTGTCGGCGGCTCGCGATGGCGCATGCGCGCCATCGCTCGCGATAGCAGCACAGTGGCCGGAAGTGCAAAACTGGCAATTATGTATATAGAAGAGTTTAAAATAATAATCCAATTCTTCCATGATATCTTTCCATTAACTACATATGTTTGTATGGTGGATATCATTTGTGGAAAATTTAACTATTATGTTGTAAGGGTCTTAGAACACAAAGTAGCAATACGTGTTAATTTCTCAACCGGTTTCTTTGATAAATCAATATTAGAATTCTGCCTATTGGCCAGTTTGTGTCAGCCCACCAATCGTGGCAAGATGCCCTTACGTCTGGTGGGTCCTACTCTAACTAAATCCGAATTGATATTACTTTGATATTTTTTACGGCTGCTTTTTTCTTATATTTTTAGAGGATGTAGATTTAAATAATCCAATTTTCAAATTTGATACTGAAGGAGTTACCGACAACAGACTTGCAGCAATTTTCCGTGCAATGACTAAAACACTTGCAGTTAACCTGCTGTAAATGGAGCGAACGTGGCTTCGGCAGGTGCAGCAAATACAGCACACTAACTAACCACAGGTGACTGCAGTTGATGTGGCTGACACTGCCACAACTACGTTGTCTGCACACACTGCAAGTAAACTACAAATTGCATACATGCAATAATAGAAATTACAGCAAGTATGTTGTAGGTTAGTCCTTAGTGATCAACTGTTAAAATTTAGAATATTCCTCAAAAATGTACAAAAATATGAGAAAAAAGCCGCGGTAAAATGTAATTTTAAATTTATGTATGTCCCTATCTATCTAAATGTGCAGAATACACCTTGAGATGGAGATGTGTGTGAACAGCCATCCAACCCGTCTCTTAGCTGTTCACAAAAACCTCTCCCTATGCAAAAAGAGAAACAAATTTCTCAGCACCTATAGTGCTGGAATTTAAAACAGTGGTTTCTATCATCCAGTGCACAAATTTGGATGATACACATCTCTGATGTTTTTAGAAAAGTGTGTTCATAAGAATATAGTATGAAGAATGTAAGTAAAAGAAGAAATTTCTAAAAGACTAAGCTAATTTTTTTGTTATTTTTTTTTTTTGTATAAAAAAAGATAATAAGTATAGTAAAAGTCAAAAGTTCAATCTAAAATATTCCTGTAGACAATATTTTTGGTAAAGACTTTTTCAGAATTAGGCAGCAATTTGCCTTGAATGGGTGTATCCAGCACTTTGACCTTTACATTGCATCGTCTTTTGACTCGTGAAAAAGCCACATATAATTGTCCATGTCCAAAAACTGATTCTGGCAAATAAATCCCTACTTTGTCCAGTGTTTGGCCTTGGGATTTGTTGATGGTCATGGCAAAAGCAGGCTTCACGGGAAATTGTCGACGTCTTAACTTAAAAGGTAAGTCAGTCTCTGATGGAGACAAATCAATCCTTGGAATGAACACCACATTTCCTTCGGCAGACCCACTAATGACTTTTGCTTGAATCATATTGTCAAACAAAGCGATGACAATCAAGCGAGTCCCATTGCAAAGACCTTTTCTGCTGTTGAAGTTTCGCAAAAGCATGACAATGCTGCCGATTTTTAATTTGAGGTGATGAGAAGGCATTCCCGTTGGTGTAAGTGAATTTAAAAATTCCACCGGATATTGGTCTGGGTCTTCAGTCTCATCAGGATCAATGGAATCATCACTAATGTATTCAGTGTATTCACCAGCAATGCAATCCATGACCTTAGAGTTTAGCAAATCCACATCGTCATTTTTAGGGCAAAGAATGGCATGTAATGCAGCAATTTGAATGCTTTCGTTGTTATTTACATCAATTAAAATGTTTTCACCAAATATATCAAATATAAGTGAGCCAGTGCAGATCATGTCTTGCGGGATTTCAATGATATCATCTCCAAGGTGAAATTATTGGACAAATCACCATTTCCCAGTTGAAGTAACCAACTGCTATAATCGGGATCAATAGAGCGCATGTTGTCGATGAGCGGCAATTGAGTGAAAAGCTGCCATTGTCGTGAGTATTTAATGCAACTCTCTACAATGTCTGTTCTTGTACCATGAGGGATGATAGGGAGACACTGTCGAAAGTCTCCTCCCAGAACAATGACTTTACCTCCAAAAGGTGTTTTATTTTTCTTAGAGATATCTGTTGTCATGAGATCTCGTAAAAGTTGATCTATGACATGCAGTGCATATTTTGATAACATAGTTGACTCGTCAATAATGAAAAGTTTTGTACTTTTCAAATGTTGTGCAGCATCAGTATCAGTTTTAATTCTGGAAACCGATGTTTCATTGATTGGAATTGGTATTCCGTAAAGCGAATGAATGGTTCTTCCTCCTTGCAGTAAGTTAGCTGCAATCCCTGTACTGGCTGCAGGTGACACAATTTCTCCTTCTCCTCTTAGTTCATGAATTAATAAATCATAGAGGTATGTTTTCCCACTGCCACCTGGACCGTCGATGAAAAAGCACTTAGGTTGTAGACTTTTATCTTCTAAAGCTTGATGTATAGCATTATAGGCTAAAAGTTGTTGGTCATTTAAAGTAGCTTTCATTTCCCGAGCTCTTCTTAACTCGTCATCCTTGTTGTATTGTGGGCGGATTTATGGTTTTCTTTTGGGGCGTGGTAGATTAAAATCAGTAAAACATTTTGCATGAAATTTTAAAACATTTTGGACATCTGTCATTGCATATCCTTCACAATTCTCACACTCCTCAGTGTTGGAGTGGTATGCATGGCAGTAGTCTTGTATGAAGTCTTGTTTAAATTCTTGCCACAACTCCAACGGATGAGCGGGAGGACCAAAAATACATATATATGCAAACATATCACGAAGCTGTGCAGGCATGTTTAGAACACAGGCATCCAATAAAGTATTTTTCCAAACACTATCATCGAATAGCAATCCAAGGGCTAATGCCGCCTCTTTAAAAGTTGGGTATGTGACTTCATTAACAGTTTTAATGTTGTTAAAAGTTGTTGCTCCTTTGACATACAGTAACAACAACCTTAAATAGTACCTTTCTTGTTCTTTGATACTGACAGTATACATTCTTCCAATCACTGAAGCACCTCCTCACTTTCTAATTTCCCATGCACCTTCTTTCCAAACATAGTGCTCAGGAATTTGGCGGTATAAGTAATCATGAGCATGTGGGTCATTCTCCTTGAGCTCAAAGTAGGCCATAAGAGTGGATTTTCTGTGCATTGTGTAACTGATGTTGTCAACAGAGTCATTCTCATGAAAATATAATGGTTGAGAATGTGGGAGATGTACCGCAAGGCGAATAATGCTGTGAGATTGTCTATGCATTGGGTAAGCAAAGATTCGCCAAGCTGCCTCCGGTGCACTTACATACCTTGAATCCATGAATTGGTGTGTTTCATCATGTTGGATGTTGGTTTGACAAATTTCCAGATTGGCTTTATCATGTCCTTTGTAGACATATTTGAATAGGTATTTGACACTTTGAATGGAAGCACATACTTCCACATTAATATGACATTTGTATTTTAATAGTAGGAAACGGTTATAGGGAACAACACAAGAATTATCAATCATCTTGGAATGGTGTGGAAAGGATGGTCCTAAATTTCTTTGAGTAGGATAGGCATCCTTAGTTATGACTGTTTTCGGCTGGAATTTTTTTGGAAAAGCTTTTTTATACTTTCCAAGATCCATACAGGGCGAATTGGGGTTGTGTTGTCCACAGGGCCCATGAATCATGTGTTGCATCACAATTTGATGGAGCAGAGGGTAGTACGCAGGATCTGGAATTTCAGCCCACACTGTATTGTCTACTTCAACCTCAGTTCTTAATTTGGAATTGGTATGTAGAATAATCAAAATGTGAGCATGTGGTAGGCCATGCTTTTGGAATTCAATGACATGAACCATTGCACAAACTTTGCCAAATAATCCGCTGTTAATGTCTTTTAATAGGGCTTCAAGTTTAATTCTGAAGATACGGGCCACTAAATCAGGTCTATGTTCCACATGCTGCCATGGTTCTAAATTGTTTATAATCTCACTCCATTTTGGATTACAGGTCATGCTTACAAAAAGATCCGGTCGTCCAAATTTAGTTACAATAGCCATGGCATCATGATATCGTTCTGCATGTTTCTTGGACTGCCTTCAAAGGAAGATGGTAAAATGACCGTTTTGCCAATGGGGATACCTTTTTCTATAGATTTTTTTTGTAGATGTTCTTGGAGTACACAATAATCCTCCACTTTTAAATCCTTTTGGTGCAGACGAATAAAATGTAGGCGATTAGCCTCGATCTTCACTTACGCATCAACTAAGTACTGCTGTGTTAATTTGCCACCATTTAGGACAGGATTGAACTGAGTACGTACAGACAGCAAATAGCAGTAATATTGCAGTTGTGTAACCCTGCGTGGACTTTGGCCTTGATGCTTGAGTCCCTCATGCCAGCCTTGTTCTCCATGAGGAAAAAATAAGGGATAGAGTAATGCATCTAAATTGCTATGTAGAATACTGACTTGCTGTGTTTTAGGGGCCAAGGGGTTATTTGGGTCAGGTTTCAAGTGAATTAAAATGTCTCTATTGAATGGTGGCTCTCCATTGTCATTATCAAAAACCACAGCGACTTCATTTACAGTAGGATTGTTATACCGTCTTGGGTCTTGATGTCTATCTTGTTTAATGGCCATGGTTATATTTGGCATGACGGTGCAATTTTCTACTGCCTTCTGTTGTTCCTCTAATTCAACGTCACGTAGCATTTTGTAGGCCGAAACAAAGGGATTAATATTATCCAATTGAAGAGCAATGATACTCATCAACGTAGGATGACATTTTAAATTTTCGGGAGACTGTAGCCGTTGTTCAATAGCGCTTGCAGTATCCAAAATGTACTGTTGTGCATATGCTGGAACTTGATCTTGAGCGGGATGGAGTGTTCCAGTGCGATGATAAATTTGCCCATGAATACGAAAACAGTAAGGGCCATGTCCAGGTGGTGGAGAAACATTGGCACCCATGGAGGCAAAAGAACTATTAATGCTCCAGATGTTCTCCATGAGATTTTTGCTATATTCACTCTGTCCTTTGAGCAAACGTTGGAAGACCTCAGGGTATTGAGGTAAGGGTACCTTGACTTTTCCTTTGTGACAACAGAGAGTGAAATGTTGATCAGCTTGGCGTTCGGCCGAAAAATGTAGAGCTTGACAATGTTCACATACGAACTTCATGGGACCACAGCTGTGTTCTTAAATAGCAGCATCATCATCCGTAAAGCCCATAGGATTTAGAAGAATAGTTGGAGGTAACAAAACCGGCCTTTTTTTCTGTAAGCCTACATAGATCAAGTAGATAGAGAAGGTAGATTCAACGCCGGCTCTTCAAATGTTGAAGTGGAAGCTGTCTGTTTGCGTAGTTGATGACGATATATTAGCAAGATGGGTCAAGCGGACTTGTTTAGACTTCGGAGACTCATTGCGTCTACGTGTCTGTAAAGCAGTTTTACGCTTCATAATATCACAGCGTTTGGTGTATGGCGTGTCTTCAGCACAGTGTTTGCGCTTACATGTGGCCTTGCAAGGTGGTAAAGGCTGTTCAGTAGGGGTTAATTGAGTAGAAGAAGAGATGGAAGCAGTATGATGGGCAGACGGTTCTCCTAAGGGCATGACCTTTTGTTGTTTGCGTCTTTCACGCGCAGCCATCGCTTTTTTGGCCAATCGGTTCCTTCTTTCTTCCAAAGACTTTTGAAATGCGACTTTTAAAGTGATCCTAAACCCAGAAGACAACCCCACATCCCCTTCATACCTATCCATGCAGCTTGTGAACCTGCTGCCATCCATCCCTGTATCTTCCAAAACCGCTGCGGCATTCTTCATAAATCATACTTTTATTATCTCATTTCTGGGCGCTTCCCTGCAATGAGCAAGCCGCAACAGGCGGGCCTGTGTGCCGCTCTCCCCCGCCTTGTCCGTAATTATGCACGCCCCCATGGGCGCGCTAAACAACAGAGAGGCGGCTCGCCTCATAGTATGGGCGTTGTAGCCGGTATGACGTAATACGCGTCATATCCGGTTTCACGTCAGTCAGTACACTCATTTGGGTGTACTGCTGACTTCAAGAAGCTACTGCGCATGTGCGGAGTTCATGGCAGCTTATCTCTAATAAGCTGCAGTGAACCGGTTTGCAGATTCCTACCCCCAGCGGAGCAGGAGTACAGATCATCATCTCTTACAAAAGTTACAATAAAGGCTGTTTTCACAGCCCACCATTGTCCCACCAACGATAAGGAGGAATAATTAATACAAAGTATGTTTAATAACATCTGTATCACCTTTTTTGTTTTTACAGGCAAGGCAAAAATTAATTGGATTACTGTGTATATATACCGTATTTTTCGCTTTATAAGACCACCTGATTATAAGACGCACCCCCAATTTTGGTGAAGGAAAAGAGAAAAAAAATATTTTTAATGTTAAATGGGGTCCGTCTTATAATGCCAGTGTCCATCTAACAAATCATATAGCGTATATCTCCCACATAGCCCCCTAATCCTGGTACGTGGTCCCTCATCCTGGGATACAGCCCCCCATCCTAGAATTAGCCCCCTTAATCTGGATATGGCACCCTTATATTGGATATAGCCCCCTTGTGCTGGCACATGTCCCCCATAGCTGGCACACGTCCCCCTTGTGCTGGCACACGGTCCCCCCCTTGTGCTGGCACACGGTCCCCCCCTTGTGCTGGCACACGGTCCCCCCCTTGTGCTGGCACACGATCCCCCCCTTCTGCTGGCACACGTTCCCCCCCCTTGTGCTGGCACACGTTCCCCCCCCCTTGTGCTGGCACACGTCCCCCCCCTTGTGCTGGCACACGTTCCCCCCCTTGTGCTGGCACACGTTCCCCCCCTTGTGCTGGCACACGTCCCCCCCCCTTGTGATGGCACACGTTCCCCCCCCCTTGTGCTGGCACACGTTCCTGCCTTGTGCTGGCACACGTTCCTGCCTTGTGCTGGCACACGTTCCCCCCCCTTGTGCTGGCACACGTTCCCCCCCTTGTGCTGGCACACGTTCTCCCCCCCTTGTGCTGGCACACGTTCCCCCCCCCCCCTTGTGCTGGCACACGTTCCTGCCTTGTGCTGGCACACGTTCCTGCCTTGTGCTGGCACACGTTCCCCCCCCTTGTGCTGGCACACGTTCCCCCCCCTGTGCTGGCACACGTTCCCCCCCTTGTGCTGGCACACGTACCCCCCCCTTGTGCTGGCACACGTTGCCCCGCCTTGTGCTGGCACACGTTCTCCCCCCTTGTGCTGGCACACGTTCCCCCCCTAGTGCTGGCACACGTTCCCCCCCCCTTGTGCTGGCACTCGTTCCCTATTGATGCCCCCCCATGTAATACACCCACCCCCTCCATATGCTGCCCCCCCCCTCCATTACAAAGATGGTCCCTCGCTCTGCACTTCCCCATCATTAATATGCCTCCCCCCTCGCCGACGCTGGCCGGCAGCAGATAGAGTAAAAAAAGCCTCCTTCCTCACCCTCCGGCGCCAAGCTGAAAGCGTCACCGCCGGCTCCTGGTCTCCATGGTGCTCTTCTTCTTCCGTGATCGGGCGATGATGTCATCGCTTATGCCCGATCACATGAGCGGAAGAAGAAGAGCACCATGGAGACCAGGAGCCGGCGGTGACGCTTTCAGCTTGGCGCCGGAGGGTGAGGAAGGAGGCTTTTTTTACTCTATCTGCTGCCGGCCAGCGTCGGCGAGGGGGGAGGCATATTAATGATGGGGAAGTGCAGAGCGAGGGACCATCTTTGTAATGGAGGGGGGGGCAGCATATTACATGGGGGCAGTATATTGAGGGGGTGGGTGTATTATGTGGGGCGGCGGTATGCAGGACATGGGGCGTATGGAGGGTGGTGCAGAGAGAACGGGAGATCTGCTCCCGCTCATTTAATATGCACTGCTCCCCCCCGTCCACCTCTCAGTGCAACTTCAGCACTGAGAGGTGGACAGCGGCAGTGCATATTAAATGAGCGGGAGCAGGAGATCTCCCGCTCTCTCTGCAGCCCCGCAGCCAGCCCACTCCAGCCCCGGACATGCTGCAGAGCTGCCCCCCAGCCTCTCCTGCAGTGCTGCATTCGGAATATAAGACGCACCCCCCACTTTCCCCCAAAATTTGGGGGAACAAAAGTGCGTCTTATAATCCGAAAAATACGGTATCTATATATACACAGATTTTAAGATATACTTACATCTATTTTACAATAAAATGATAGCTGAATTGTATGTGTGTATACATATATATGTATACAAACACACATACTCTGTTGGTATCCCTGTATATGTTGGCTGTCTGGTTAATACAGTATATACAGGGTCAGTGTTAGTCACTGTATACACAGCCTCTGTGGTTTGCACTGTATACACAGGCTCTGTGGTTGGCACTGGATACACAGCCTCTGTGGTTGGCACTGTATACACAGGCTCTGTGGTTGGCACTGTATACACCGTGTCTGTGGTTGGCACTGTATACACAGGTTCTGTGGTTGGCACTGTATACACCGTGTCTGTGGTTGGCACTGTATGCACAGGCTCTGTAGTTAGCACTGTATACACAGGCTCTGTGGTTGGCACTGTATACATAGGCTCTGTGGTTGGCACTGTATACACAGGATCTGTAGTTGGCACTGTATACACAGGCTCTGTGGTTGGCACTGTATACACAGGATCTGTAGTTGGCACTGTATACACAGGGTCTGTGATTGGCACTGTATACACAGGTTCTGTGGTTGGCACTGTATACACTGTGTCTGTGGTTGGCACTGTTTACACAGGTTCTGTGGTTGGCACTGTATACACAGCCTCTGTGGTTGGCACTGTATACACAGCCTCTGTGGTTGGCACTGTATACACAGAGCTCTGTGGTTGGCACTGTATACACAGGCTCTGTAGTTGGCACTGTATACACAGGCTCTGTGGTTGGCAAACGTATACAGTGGTAACCGCTGACCCAGGGTAAACAGTGCCAACCACAGAGGCTGTGTATACAGTGCCAACTACAGATCCTGTGTATACAGTGCCAACCACAGAGCCTGTGTATACAGTGCCAACCACAGAGGCTGTGTATACAGTGCCATAACTCCACAGAACCTGTGTAAACAGTGCCAACCACAGACACAGTGTATACAGTGCCAACCACAGAACCTGTGTATACAGTGCCAATCACAGACCCTGTGTATACAGTGCCAACTACAGATCCTGTGTATACAGTGCCAACCACAGAGCCTGTGTATACAGTGCCAACTACAGATCCTGTATATACAGTGCCAACCACAGAGCCTGTGTATACAGTGCCAACCACAGAGCCTGTGTATACAGTGCTAACTACAGAGCCTGTGTATACAGTGCCAACCACAGACACGGTGTATCCAGTGCCAACCACAGAGCCTGTGTATACAGTGCAAACCACAAAGGCTGTGTGTACAGTGACTAACACTGACCCTGTATATACTGTATTAACCAGACAGCCAACATATACAGGGATACCAACAGAGTATGTGTGTTTGTATACATATATATGTATACACACAGTACAATTCAGCTATCATTTTATTGTAAAATAGATGTAAGTATATCTTAAAATCTGTGTATATCTATTATATAATCGCGAAATCGGAAAAGCGCCCCTCCGCGCGCACTTTCCGATGTCGTCATGTGGATACGAATTTAACATTGGGCGCGAAGCGCCCAATGCTGCGCGAGCAATGGCCGCAGGCCATTGCGAGTCGCTGGCCCAGGGCGAGCAATGGCCGCGAAGCGGCCATTGCGAGCCGCTGGCCCAAAATCGATCCACAGCCTCGGCTACAACCTTAGCGATTTACCGCTCAGGTAGCGCGAGCAATGGCCGCGAGGCCATTGCGAGTCGCTGCCTGAGCCGCAACTCGCTCCCCGGGGACCATGGAGCGGAGGCGGCACAGCCGCCTCCGCTCCCCGCTACCCACAACTCGCCCCCCCCAATGTCCGCACTGCCTCACCCAGGTCCAAACAGGCCCCCCATGTCCGCATAGCCGCCCCCCCATCTCCGCACAGCCACCCCCATGTCCGCACACCCACCGCCATGTCCGCACACCCACCCCCATGTCCGCACAGCCCCCCCCCCATGTCCGCACAGGCCCCCCCCCATGTCCGCACAGCCACCCCATGTCCGCACAGCCCCCCATGTCCGCACACCCACCCCCATGTCCGCACACCCACCCCCATGTCCGCACACCCACCCCCATGTCCGCACACCCATCCCCATGTCCGCACACCCACCCCCATGTCCGCACACCCACCCCCATGTCCGCACAGCCCCCCCATGTCCGCACACCCACCCCCATGTCCGCACACCCACCCCCATGTCCGCACAGCCCCCCCATGTCCGCACACCCACCCCGCAACAAAACCACCCCACCGCACCTAAGGCCCTACCCCCTAAGTCCGCCCCACCCCTACACGCTAAGCCCCGACCACCTAACCCCCGACCCGCAGCATCCTAAGCCCCCGCCGATACCCCCTAAGCCCCGCCGTCTACCCCCTAAGCCACCGCCGCCCCTAAGCCCCTACCCCCTAAGCCCCGCAGCAGCCCCGACCACCTAACCCCCGACCCGCAGCATCCTAAGCCCCCGCCGATACCCCTAAGCCCCGCCGTCTACCCCCTAAGCCATCGCCGCCCCTACCCCCTAGACCCCCGCCGATACCCCCTAAGCCATGCCGCCTACCCCCTAAGGCACCGCCGCCCCTAAGCCCCTACCCCCTAAGCCCTGTAGCATCCTAGGCCCCGCCGATACCCCTAAGCCCCGCCGCCTATCCCCTAAGGCACCGCCGCCCCTAAGCTCCCGCCGCTGTCCCCTGCCCCTCTCGCTAAAGCCCTACACCCTAAGCCCCCGCAGTCCCCTAACCTAACGCCGCTGTCACCTAAGGCCCTACACCCGAAGCCCCGCCGTACCCTAACCTAACGTCCCCGTCGATCACTTACGTGCCTTCAAGTCATCTGATCGTCCGGCCAGGCGTCCTCTTCCTCCGGCCCCGGGGGTCTTCTCTCTTCTTTCCGCCATCTCCGCTTCTTCGTCCGGCCCCGGGGATCTTCTGTCTTCTTTTCGCAAACTTCCACCTCCGACGTCCTCTTCCTTCTCATCATTAAGATAGAATGGACGAAAAATCCGCCATTCTATCTCAATGAGATCTGAGGCCCTCTTCTGATTGGTCGCTGTATACTGCCCTCAGCCAATCAGAAGAGCCCCTCATACTTGCGAGTGAGACACAGTTCTCATTCAGGTCCGCCTTTTTTTTTCCCCATTGACATACATTACCGGTGTGTCGGCGATTTTATGGCCGGCCACCTGGTTCTATTTGTCGGCCCTAAAATCGCGGACACACCGCTAATGCATCTCTATGGGCAGTCAGCCCGATTTCGGATTGGACGCCGACCAATCAGAATTCGAGCTCACTGCCCATAGACATGCATTAGCGGTGTGTCCGCGATTTTAGGGCCGACAAATAGAACCAGGTGGCCGGCCATAAAATCGCCGACACACCGGTAATGTATGTCAATAGGGAAAAAAAAGGCGGACCTGAATGAGAACTGTGTCTCACTCTCACTTAAAAAAATAAATAAATTTAATAATAAAAAAAATAATTTAAAAATAATTAAAAAATAATAAAAAAATAAATAAAAAATAATAAATAATTAAATAAAAATAATAATTAAAAAAAAAAAAAATGCGGACCTGAATGAGAACTGCGTCTCAGTCTGACTTAAAAAAATAAATAAATTTAATAATAAAAAAATAATTAAAAAATAATTAAAAAATAATAAAAAAATAAATTAAAAATAATAAATAATTCAATAAAAATAATAATAAAAAAATTAAATACCGTGTTTCCCCGAAAGTAAGACCCTGTCTTACATTTTTTTGGGGGTCAAAAGTGGCCCCCGGTCTTACTTTCGGGGGGGGTCTTATATTGTGTGCCCCAGCAGTGTGGCCTACAGGCCCCCTCCTGCTGGGACACTGCGGGAGCGGGTCGCACGTCACGTACGCCCGCTCATTACATATGCACTGCATCCCCCTGTCAATCAGCGACAGGGGGAGCAGTGCATTATACGGTATATATGGGCCCCCTCCTGCTGGCACACTACCCCCCTGTTCTGAGGCCCCCCCTGCTGCTGCTGCAGACATCTTACCCTCCAGGGTCTTCTTGCAGCAGCCAGCGCGTCCGTCCTCCGTCCTCAGCTGTCTCCCGGATCATGTGACCGGCCGGTCGCAGTCGCGATGACGTCAGAACAGGGGGGTAGTGTGCCAGCAGGAGGGGGCCCATATATACCATATAATGCACTGCTCCCCCTGTCGCTGATTGACAGGGGGATGCAGTGCATATGTATTGAGCGGGCGCACGTGACGTGCGACCCGCTCCCGCTTTCCCCCCCTCCTCCGCTAGGGGCCTTACATTAGCCTCCCCGGTTGTAAGGCCTTATAATCGGGGGAGGCCTTACATTAGCAGGCCCCCCCTTTACCCTAGGCGGCCTTACAATCGGGGGGGCCTTACTTTCGGGGAAACACGGTATATGCTAATTATATCAGCCCTTTCAGCGGACCTGAAAGAGAACTGGGTCTCAGCCTAAATAATAAATTTAATAATAAAAAAAAAATTAAAAAAGAATTAAAAATAATAAAAAAATAAATTAAAAATAATAAATAATTCAATAAAAATAATAATAAAAAAATTAAATATATGCTAATTATATCAGCCCTTTCAGCGGACCTGAAAGAGAACTGGGTCTCAGCCTAAATAATAAATTTAATAATAAAAAAATTAATTAAAAAATAATTAAAAAATAATAAAAAAATAAATTAAAAATAATAAATAATTCAATAAAAATAATAATAAAAAAATTAAATATATGCTAATTATATCAGCCCTTTCGCGGACCTGAAAGAGAACTGGGTCTCAGCCTAAATAATAAATTTAATAATAAAAAAAATAATTAAAAAATAATTAAAAAATAAATAAAAAATAATAAATAATTCAATAAAAATAATAATAAAAAAATTAAATATATGCTAATTATATCAGCACTTTTAGCGGACCTGAAAGAGAACTGGGTCTCAGCCTAAATAATAAATTTAATAATAAAAAAAATAATTAAAAAATAATTAAAAACAAATAAATAAATAAAAAAAAAATAAATAAATAATTAAATCAAAAATAATAATAAAAAAAAAATGCTAATAATAATGATATTACTGCTAATAATAATGCTATTAATGCAAATAATTATGCTATTAATGCTAATAATAATGATATTAATGCTAATAATTATGCTATTCATGCTAATATTAATGCTAATAATGCTAATAATAATCATATTAATGCGATTAATAATGCTATTAAGCCTAATAATCATGCTATTTATGCTATTCAAAATGCTATTCATGCTAATAATATTGCTATTAATGCTAATAATAATGCTATTAATGCTATTGTTCTGTCTCCAACGCCTAATTCATCTCCAATGTTTGTTTTGCGTAATGTTATTAAATAGTTTAGCTGTAGATTGTTAATGAGTTTCAGGCTCCCTCTAGCAGCCAATGCTATGTTTGCAGTCTATTTAATCTCTATGTCTAATTCTCCTCCCTCTTGCAATGCATTTGGTAGCTCAGCCCCCATTTTTACTTTCATTTCTGGAAGGAAGACATTCAGCATCACTGTTCCCATGCGATTGCATTGCCGGTATGTATTCATGCCTTCTTTAGTTGTTTTCTGCTCTAGTTTTAGCCTGGCTCATCCAGTTATAGTCTAGATTAGTTACTAGTTCATGCATATTGTATATCCATGTATAATGTGTATTCTGCTGTACCATGCACTGATTCTTCTGTATTCTCATTGTTTCCAGTTTTACCATTTAAAAATATACTGCAACGTTCAATAAAAGCACAGACTTCACCACAGTCTTCTCATTGGACTCAGTATAAAGGTTTAGCTGTCTGTTTAAATTCATGAGCCCCCGGCCCATTTAGTGAGAACAGAACAGTAAAACGGCAGCCATCCTACTGGGAAACAGTGAAGCAGCAGCCATCCAGATAGTAGGATACAAGTCAACGGCTACACAGAGACTTTGTACAGCTACAGCAATCTCTGCACAGCCAAGAACTTCTCCAGAACACCATGTCCCACAGATCACACAGGACAAGATCCGTTACTTCTACCTCCTCAAAGACAACATCCATCAGCAGTGCGGTTGCCATCGCCCGCGCAAATGCCGAAGCCGCCAAAATGCGAGCAAGCTTTGCTGAACAAGAGATGCAACTTAAGTTAGAGAAGGCACGCCTGGATGACCAAGACAGAAGGTCACAGTTAGAGAAGGCACGCCTGGATGCCGCCTTAGAAAACCTAGTAGCGAAAAGGGAGGCTGCAGCCGCCATCGCAGAAGCAGAGTCACTAGAAGCCTCACAAAACCCAGAACTGCATAGGCGAAACAGTGTGCTGAGTCTGGAGTTTCCACTGCAAGATCCTCCACAACGCACATCTCAGTACGTTAATGAACTCCCCGATCCAAACTACAATCCTGATCTGGACCCAAAACGCGAACACGACACCTCCAGTGAAGAAGAAAGCAGGAGCCGTCATGAGCCTCAGCTCCAGAACAGACGCAAACTTGAAAATGTTGCACAAAACAACTCTGCTAATGACTACCTTGCCTCTCAACAGGTAACCAACGTAAACCACCTTGCTGACACATCGTACGTCAGACCGAAGCAACATGACACCGGCTGGCGCCACCCACAGGATACTAACAGGTACGAACACACCTCACACCACTTACCCTTACCGGTGCACCCATCACTAGTATACTCTGCTGACAACCTTTTCACAACAGAATTTGCTAAGTTCTTGACACGACGTGAGCTGGTTGCCAAAGGACTCATGAAATTCACTGACCAAGCTGAAAGCTACAGAGCTTGGAAAGCCTCTTTCCAAAATGTCACTAGAGACTTGGGGTTGCTACACAGGGAAGAGATAGACCTCTTAGTGAAGTACCTGGGAGAAGAGTCAGTCAAACATGCAATAAGGATCAGAGATGCTAATATAAGCCACCCTGAGATTGGCCTCAGAGAGATCTGGAAGAGAATGGATGAGCGTTACGGCTCAGCAGAGGTAATAGAAAATGCTTTGTTCAAAAGAATCGATGACTTCCCTAAAATATCTAACAAAGAGCTACAGAAACTTACAGAACTTAGCGACCTGCTAATGGAAGTCCAAGTTGCCAAATATGAAGATGATCTACAGGGACTTGCATTCCTCGACACAGCCAGAGGAGTGAACCCTATAGTCCAAAAGTTACCCTACAATCTGCAGGAGAAGTGGCTCACACATGGTTCCACATACAAATACAAGCACAGTGTTCCATTCCCTCCCTTCTCTGTTTTTGTAGACTTTATACACCAACAAGCGAGAATTAGAAATGATCCCAGCTTCGACTTTACAATGTCGTATGCCGCACCGTCACCAGCAACAAATCCACGCAGAACGTCTGTGGCTGTACACAAAACTAATGTCTCTTCTTCAGATTCCAATCACAGGTCTGTTGACTACTCCCAATCAGAGACAAAGATGCAGGACCCTGACAAGCTGTGCCCGCTCCATCAGAAGCCCCATCCTCTTCTCGAATGCAGAACCTTCAGAGGAAAATCTATGTCAGATCGCAGAAGCTTCCTGAAAGAACACGGTATCTGCTATAAGTGCTGCTCGTCCACAGCTCATCTCGCCAAGGATTGCAAGGTCAGTGTAAAATGCACAGAGTGTGGCACCACAGACCATAACACAGCTCTACACCCTGGCCCAGCTCCATGGTATACACAAAACACATCAGCTGACAGTGAGCATGGCGGGGAGGAAAGGAACACTGCTACACCTACGCCAGAGATCACTTCACAATGTACAGAAGTCTGCAAAGGGACAATAGACAGTAGGTCCTGTTCTAAGATATGCCTCGTCAGAGTATACCCAAAGGGCCACAGAGACAAAGCTATAAAACTGTATGCTATCTTGGATGATCAAAGTAATCGATCCCTGGCTAGATCAACATTCTTTGACCTATTCAACATCAAAGGGCCAAGCACTCCCTACTCATTAAAGACGTGTGCAGGTACTGTGACAACAGCAGGCAGGAAAGCTACTGACTATCAAATCGAGTCCTTAGATGGACAATTCTGCCTACCACTACCCACGATCATTGAATGCAACCAGATCCCAGACAACAGATCTGAAATTCCTACGCCAGATGTAGCAACCCACCACGCTCACTTAAAACGCATAGCTCACCTCATACCGGAACTAGACCATCAGGCCCAGATAATCCTGCTGTTGGGAAGAGATATCCTGCAGGTGCATAAAGTGAGACGTCATATCAATGGACACCACAATGCTCCCTATGCCCAAAGGCTAGACCTAGGATGGGTCATAATAGGAAACGTATGCCTGGGACGCATGCACGCCCCCTCTTCTGTGACAAGCATGCTAACAAATACTCTGGAGAAAGGACGCCCATCTCTGTTTAACCCTTGTGATAATGAGTTTCACATCAGAGAATTGCCACACAGCATCCAACTGCCCAAGCATCTAATAGACTTTACACACGACAACAGTATAGTGTCGGGAGGCTGTGAGGAGGAGTTAGGGTGCACAGTCTTTCAGAGAACTAAACAGGACAACCAAGTAGCAATGTCGGTAGAGGATAAGTTGTTCCTAGAGATGATGGATAAGGGGCTTGTTAAGGATGAGACCAACAGCTGGGTCGCACCCCTTCCCTTCAGAACCAACAGACCACGTCTACCGAACAACAAGAATCAAGCATTAAAGCGTTTCTCCTCTCTCAAGCACCATCTGCAAAAGAAACCAGAGATGAGAGATCACTTTTTCTCCTTCATGTCACAGATTTTCCTGAACCGTCATGCAGAGTTAGCTCCCACCCTCAAAGACTCTGAAGAATGCTGGTTCCTACCCATGTTTGGAGTGCACCACCCTAAGAAACCAGGCCAGATTAGAGGGGTGTTCGATTCCAGTGCCAAGTTTGATAATGTCTCCCTGAATGACGTTCTACTTTCAGGTCCAGACCTCAATAACAAACTACTGGGAGTACTGATGCGCTTCCGTAAGAATTCCATTGCCTTCATCGCTGACATCCAGCAAATGTTCCATTGTTTTCTTGTGAGAGAGAGAGACAGGAATTTCCTAAGATTCTTCTGGTACAGAGACAATGATCCTACTAAGGAAGTCACAGAGTATCGCATGAGAGTGCACATCTTTGGAAACAGTCCTTCACCTGCAGTCGCCATTTACGGACTCAAAAGGTCGGCCCAGGAAGGAGAAACAGAATACGGAGCAGACGTCAGACAATTCATACAAAGAGACTTTTATGTTGATGACTGTCTGAAAGCCATGCCTTCAAATGAAACCACCATCAGTCTTCTCAGGAGAGCCCAGGAAATGCTTGCTTGCTCAAACCTCAGGCTTCACAAAATAGCCTCAAACAGCCAGGAACTCATGGATGCATTCCCTTCTGAAGACTTATGTAACAGCCTCAGAGACCTAGACTTAGGGTCAGACCCCACACCAATGCAACGTAGCCTCGGCCTTCTCTGGAATCTACGGTCAGACACTTTCACCTTTCAGGTCAGCCAAGGAGAAAACCCTTTCACACGTAGAGGTGTTCTGTCTACCATCAACAGTCTGTACGATCCCTTGGGTTTCGCAGCTCCTGTCACGATACAAGGCAAGGCCCTACTAAGAGACTTAACTAGGCAAACATCTGACTGGGATGCACCTCTGCCACCGGATAGAAGAATCCAGTGGGAAGGATGGAAGAACTCGTTAGCTACTCTCTCCAACCTGAACGTGCCAAGACCATACACCCCTGTACCATCAACAGAAATACAAAGCCAAAAACCGTACATATTCGCGGATGCTTCTGTCAAAGCAATCGCTGCTGTTGCCTACCTTAAAGACTCCAAATGTCAGAGCCACATTGGGTTTGTTATGGGGAAGACCAAGCTTGCACATTCAACCAGGGCAGTTAACAGAAGTCAGCTACAAAGTACAACGTGGCTTTCACGACCAAAACTATTATATGTTGAAGAACACCTTCCAGACACCTTTGAACTAGTAGGAGAGGACACAGATGCTGAAATCCGCCCTCAGGTGTCTACACTTCATACATTGACTCCAGCTACCCTCCTTACCCAGAAAACGGGACTGTCCAGTGCTCCTCCAGGAGGATTCGATGCCAAAGACCTCTACAAGCGCAAATGGAGACAGGTACAAAGTCTTGCGAATACTTCCTGGGACAGATGGCGCAAACAACATCTGTCTACCCTGCAGCCACGGACAAAGTGGCAATCTACTTGTCCCAATCTGAGCATAGGTGACCTTGTTCTTGTGAAAGACTCTCAAGTACACCGGAACCAGTGGCCACTTTGTCTAGTTACTGCAACATTCCCGAGCAATGACGGTAATATCCGCAAGGTCGGACTAAGAATAACTAAGGGAAATGAACCTAAGACATTTCTCAGACCGGTATCTGAACTGGTCTTGCTGTTACCCTCAGAAGACAGAGATAGTGACATCCGGTGATGCCAGACGGGGAGTGTTCTGTCTCCAACGCCTAATTCATCTCCAATGTTTGTTTTGCGTAATGTTATTAAATAGTTTAGCTGTAGATTGTTAATGAGTTTCAGGCTCCCTCTAGCAGCCAATGCTATGTTTGCAGTCTATTTAATCTCTATGTCTAATTCTCCTCCCTCTTGCAATGCATTTGGTAGCTCAGCCCCCATTTTTACTTTCATTTCTGGAAGGAAGACATTCAGCATCACTGTTCCCATGCGATTGCATTGCCGGTATGTATTCATGCCTTCTTTAGTTGTTTTCTGCTCTAGTTTTAGCCTGGCTCATCCAGTTATAGTCTAGATTAGTTACTAGTTCATGCATATTGTATATCCATGTATAATGTGTATTCTGCTGTACCATGCACTGATTCTTCTGTATTCTCATTGTTTCCAGTTTTACCATTTAAAAATATACTGCAACGTTCAATAAAAGCACAGACTTCACCACAGTCTTCTCATTGGACTCAGTATAAAGGTTTAGCTGTCTGTTTAAATTCATGAGCCCCGGCCCATTTAGTGAGAACAGAACAGCTATTAATAATGTTATTAATGCTATTATTAATACTAATAATGCTATTATTAATGCTATTTATGCTAATAATAATGCTATTAATGCTATTAATAATGCTATTAATGCTATTATTTATGCTATTAATGCTATTAATGCTAATATTTATCCTATTAATGGTATTATTAATGCTATTAATGCTAATAATAATGCTATTAATGCTATTAATGCTAATAATAATGCTATTAATGCTATTAATAATGTTATTAATGCTATTATTAATGCTAATAATGCTATTATTAATGCTATTAATGCTAATAATAATCCTATTAATGCTATTAATAATGCTATTAATGCTATTAATTATGCTATTAATGCTAATATTTATCCTATTAATGCTATTAATGCTATTAATAATGCTATTAATGCTATTAATTATGCTATTATTGCTATTAATGCTAATATTTATCCTATTCATGGTATTATTAATGCTATTAATGCTAATAATAATGCTATTAATGCTATTAATAATGTTATTAATGCTATTAATACTAATAATGCTATTATTAATGCTATTTATGCTAATAATAATGCTATTAATGCTATTAATAATGCTATTAATGCTATTAATTATGCTATTATTGCTATTAATGCTAATATTTATCCTATTCATGGTATTATTAATGCTATTAATGCTAATAATAATGCTATTAATGCTAATAATAATGCTATTAATGCTATTAATAATGTTATTAATGCTATTATTAATGCTAATAATGCTATTATTAATGCTATTAATGCTAATAATAATGTTATTAATGCTATTAATAATGCTATTAATGCTATTAATTATGCTATTAATGCTAATATTTATCCTATTAATGCTATTAATGCTAATAATAATGCTATTAATGCTATTAATAATGCTATGAATGCTATTAATTATGCTATTAATGCTAATATTTATCCTATTCATGGTATTATTAATGCTATTAATGCTAATAATAATGCTATTAATGCTATTAATAATGTTATTAATGCTATTATTAATGCTAATAATGCTATTATTAATGCTATTAATGCTAATAATAATGCGATTAATGCTATTAATAATGCTATTAATGCTATTAATTATGCTATTAATGCTATTAATGCTAATATTTATCCTATTAATACTATTAATGCTAATAATAATGCTATTAATGCTATTAATTATGCTATTAATGCTATTAATTATGCTATTAATGTTATTAATGCTAATATTTATCCTATTAATGGCATTATTAATGCTATTAATGCTAATAATAATGCTATTAATGCTATTAATAATGTTATTAATGCTATTATTAATGCTAATAATGCTATTATTAATGCTATTAATGCTAATAATAATGCTATTAATGCTATTAATAATGCTATTAATGCTATTCATTATGCTATTAATGCTATTAATGCTAATAATAATGCTATTAATGCTATTAATAATGCTATTAATGCTAATAATAATGCTATTAATGCTATTAATAATGTTATTAATGCTATTATTAATGCTAATAATGCTATTATTAATGCTATTAATGCTAATAATAATGCTATTAATGCTATTAATAATGTTATTAATGCTATTATTAATGCTAATAATGCTATTATTAATGCTATTAATGCTAATAATAATGCGATTAATGCTATTAATAATGTTATTAATGCTTTTATTAATGCTAATAATGCTATTAATAATGCTATTAATGCTAATAATAATGCTATTAATGCTATTAATACTGTTATTAATGCTCATAATACTGCTAATAATGGTATTAATACTGCTATTACTGCTAACAATAATGCTATGGCTTATATTATTGCTATTGATGATGCGATTATTATTTAAAAATCTTTAAAAAAACAATAAACATATTTTAGATACCCGATGCATTTGCATCAGGCTAACAGCTATAACTACTATAATCAAATTAATGCACGTTCTAGAATCCCGATGCATTTGCATCGGGCTCACAGCTAGTATAGATATATATACACAGTAATCCAATTAATTTTTGCCTTGCCTGTAAAAACAAAAAAGGTGATACAGATGTTATTAAACATACTTTGTATTAATTCTTCCTCCTTATCGTTGGTGGGACAATGGTGGGCTGTGAAAACAGCCTTTATTGTAACTTTTGTAAGAGATGATGATCTGTACTCCTGCTCCGCTGGGGGTAGGAATCTGCAAACCGGTTCACTGCAGCTTATTAGAGATAAGCTGCCATGAACTCCGCGCATGCGCAGTAGCTTCTTGAAGTCAGCAGTACACCCAAATGAGTGTACTGACTGACGTGAAACCGGATATGGCGCGTATTACGTCATACCGGCTACAACGCCCATACTATGAGGCGAGCCACCTCTCTGTTGTTTAGGGCGCCCATGGGGGCGTGCATAATTACGGACAAGGCGGGGGAGAGCGGCACACAGGCCCGCCTGTTGCGGCTTGCTCATTGCAGGGAAGCGCCCAGAAATGAGATAATAAAAGTATGATTTATGAAGAATGCCACAGCGGTTTTGAAAGATACAGGGATGGATGGCAGCAGGTTCACAAGCTGCATGGATAGGTATGAAGGGGATGTGGGGTTGTCTTCTGGGTTTAGGATTACTTTAAAAGCAGCCTTTGCATGATCCAACCAAAGGCGCCTATCTTTGGCGCTTTTCTCAGCACGCTTCTTGCGCATACGTGCAGCATCCTTGGCCACATCAGCCTTGTTTTGTGCCTGTGAGCTCATGTTGGGCAGTAGGCAGTCTCCTAAGGGCATGACCTTTTGTTGTTTGCGTTTTTCACGCGCAGCCATAGCTTTTTTGGCCAATTGGTTGGTTGTTTCTTGTGAAGACTCTTGTGAAATGCGTCTTTTAAAAGCAGCCTTTGCATGATCCAACCGAAGGCGCCTATCTTCGCCGCTCTCCTCAGCACGCTTCTTGCGCATACGTGTAGCATCCTTGGCCACATCAGCGTTGTTTTGTGTCTGTGAGCTCATGTTGGGCAGTAGGCAGTCTCCGAAGGGCATGAGCTTTTGTTGTTTGCGTCTTTCACGCGCAGCCATCGCTTTTTTGGGCAATCGGTTGGTTCTTTCTTGCGAAGACTCTTTGGAAATGCGTCTCTTAAAAGCAGCCTTTGCATGATCCAACCGAAGGCACCTATCTTCGGCGCTCTCCTCAGCACGCTTCTTGCGCATACGTGCAGCATCCTTGCCCACATCAGCCTTGTTTTGTGCCTGTGAGCTCATGTTGGTCATTAGGCAATGCAAAAGATGCAATATGAGCTACAGTAAGTTAGTTAAGGAAGCAATCAATAGTGAGTGTGTATAGATAGGCAATAGCAATAAAGTAATAGTGTGATTGTTGGCGAAAGAGTAAAATCAAAGCACACACTTATTGGTATTGACAATGAAGCAGTTACGTATAGATAGTGTAAGTAGGTGTAAATAGAAATGAGTGTGTGTTCCAATGACATAAAATGAGACTTGAAGGCAAGATATATGGATCTAAGTAGCATATATAGGTAAAAATGTCACTGTAGCAATATATAACAGGTATAGAATGACTTAATGTCCCTGTGCCACAACTATAACCCACTGGGAAGTTAGACTAACATGCAAAGAGGTGTTAAAGGGGTTAATGTGTTAAAAACATTAGAACTACAGAGTAATAATTTGACAGTGTATCCCTAATTGGATAGAAGGTGTTAATGTACCCTGGCAATACTACTACACACTCCTAAGTAGGAGCTAGATGGAAAATGGTATGTAAGGGGTTAATTTACCATTGGGATCACTACAACACACTTCAAAGTTGGAATTATATGGCAAATGGTATGTAAGGGGTTAATGTAGCACTGCTATTCTTACTACA